>CABFVX010001901.1:0-75007 GCA_902151425.1 Timema shepardi | reverse complement strand
GGGGGGGCATTAAAATGTTTTTAAATTTTTTTTAAATTTTCCAGATGGCTAAACGCTATAATTTTGCCAAATTTTAAGTTTCTAGCTCATTTGTAAGTGGGTAAACATTAATGTCAGTGAGTCAGCCATGTGGCTTTGTATTAGTGTACTATATAGCTATATGCATACATATATACACATGCATAGTATAATTTGGAGTCCAACCGGCATAACCGCTATTCAAACCTAATTCACATTTTCAGTATAGTAATCAGATAATATTAATACATATACCGAACTAAAGTATTTGCAAAGGATATTTAGAATTTAAATTACTTGTCCACTCGTCTTCCTCCAAAATAAGTATACATTTCCTCTAAATTAAACCTTACTCATCCCAAGCTCATAAGCGTCATTGGTACATGTGTGTATAGCATGAACAGGTAGTAAGACGTGGTGCTATAATTCGGTTTTTCTCAATGTTTAGCTGCTTACCTTATCACGTGGAATTTTCAAAATAACCACCTCGCACTTGAATGCAAGCCTATAATCATCGTAGAATAGAGTTTTTTGTCTGTTAAAAATATTCTAGGTACTTAGTAGGTTGGCTAAGTATTTAAAAACTATCAATGGATGCTGTGTAAAAAATTGCTTTCAGGTGACCCCAGAAATAAAAATCCATTGGATCTATGCCTGAGAAGCGAGAAGGCCAGTCAATAAGTTATACACGACCTCTCCATTTGTTAGGAATTAGATATTAAAGAAATGTTTGTCTCTTTGATTAAAATGTGATTGAGCATAAACCACATGCGACACATGAAATCAAGTTGGACTTTTTTAAACAGCCTATTCAATTGATTATTCAATAAATTGACGAAATATTTTCCTGTCAATCTCACATAAAGAAAAACAGGCTTTATCGTCAATTATTATTACTGTACATACATTTACACAAAATTGTTTTAGATGCCTTGACTGAAAAATAGCATGTAGGTTTGCTTTAGCTCCATGGCGAGTTTTATAAAAAAAATTACTACCCCACCTCTGGTACAGTCATCAATTAATAATACAGTGAGAATAAAATCACAGCCCCCGGCAGACATATGCAGGGACTACCAAAAATTACTCTTGGAGGGAAGTCACCTTGGTTTAGGTCCCTATACTCGTAGACTATGGTACGGATGAAGCTGTTTATTTAGAAAAGGTTTCAAAAGAGTCATATGCCCGACGTTCTATACTGATTACATTCTTCAGGTGCTCTGGCCATCATTATCTAAAATGTGGTTGCGGATTCATTCTTCAAAATTGAGTTTTCTGGTAGCGATTAGTTTACCACCGCCTGACACTCATTTATTAAATGAACCAATCTCTTTTAGATATTCATGTAGTTTTTGAAAGGTTTTCTTATTTGGCAGACATCGACTAAGAAAGTAGTTCATGGACAGACGTCTCACTTCAATTGAGTTATATTCGTGAAGTCCACACAGTAAATGTATATCTCCCATATATTGAATTTACTAAGCCTCCATCATTATATTCTGAAAATTGAAAAATGATACCTGGACACGGGAACTTTGGCTTAGTACGCCAATGCTCTTGCTACTGAGCTATCCAGGATTTGTCCTGTGCCCTGGGTCATTCTTTACTCATATTTTAAGGCAGAATCTATGATGGACGTGCGGAAATCGTCGGCTACAAATGTGTGATTTTATTAAGATCACTAGCTATCAGACAACGTAGCCACCTTCGACTCGGTAGTTGGTTTATTGTTGTCATTTGTACAATTATTATAATTGTATGGGATTGAATTTTAATAAATCAATTAGCCAAAGCTATTATTTATATATTTTTACAAATTACAGCAATAAACCAACTATCGAGTCGAAGGTGTCTGCGTTGTCTGATAGCTCGTAATTTTAATAAATTCAAACATTTGTAGCCGATGATTTCCGCACGTCCATAAGAGACTCTGCCTTAAATTTTGAGTGAGTAATGACCCAGGGCATGGGACAAATCCTGGATAGCTCAGTAGTAAGAGCATTGACGTACTAAGCTAAGGGTTTCGGGCTCAATTCTCCTGTCCAGGTGTCTATTTTCATTTTTCAGGATATGATATCTTGATCGAGAATTCCTCATTAAAAAGCATACATAATTGCTTCAACTATTTGATTCTCCATCATTATATCAAAAGAATATCGTAGTTAAAATATCACGTATTATTTAAAAACCGTTCATTAATTCAATTATGTTTTTTCATTCTTCATAAGAGCAATTACTTGAATAAGACAGTGATTACACTTAAGTAATGAGGTTGAATACAATTTTTTTTTTGTATAAGCCACATTTTAATAACCCATTTTCAATTATATAGGGTGCCAAGATCATACTCTTGTAGTGGATCCCACATGTTAAGATTAATCCCATACATACATTGAATAGCACATACAATATAGATGTAAGAGTATTTTAAAACATACAAAATACTCTCGTAACGAGAAATTTGTAGGTTTTAATTCACGTTATTTTCCTTGTAGTCGGTACAGAAGCCCAACAATGCGTATCAAGAAAATACGACCAAGATAGTATTGTTTGCGTCTGCAATGCCACCTATTGCGACTTGATTGAACCAACTACAGTGGATCAACTCACTGGCGATGTTGCTCGGCACTACATATCAACTATAGAGGGTCGCCGATTGGAACCAACTACACTTCACTTCTCAACTAAGACATGTAGGCTGATTTATGATAATTATAGGACAAATAAATGTCATTAAAATATTTTGTCATGCTAATGCAAAATTTTACGTACGTTAGTTATTCAACTTAAATATTTTAAGATATGAAAGTTTCTAAAATTAATATTTTATAAAATAATATATTATTTAATGTATTTATAAAAGTATATTATTTTAACATATTTATATGCAATGACAACAAACTAAAATAAACAAACACAAAACAGTATTAATGTCCTAAAATGTAATCTTAAAATATTTGCGAATATTTTTTCAACAAGATTGCTTTGATGCCTGTTTAAATATTGGGAAAGGTGATGTTTCAATTATTTAAACATTTTTACTAAATTAATCTCTTTATGGTCGATTATAGTTAGGTAAAATGTATTTACATTTTTGTTTAAGTGGATATTGCCAATGCTACCTATTTCCAAGTGAACAAGAATGTGACCTACCAACAAATCCTAGGCTTCGGTGGAGCCATGACGGATTCTGCAGCAATTAACATCGATTCTCTGAGTGAAGAAGCACAACAAAACTTTTTAAGGTAATCTTAAAGTTAATTTTCATTTAATACATTTGTGTGGATTGTGATCCATTAAATTTAATAATAGTTTAATAATGTTATTACAACTAAATTTGGATTAGACTCTTTTTGATTAATTACCGTATATTTTAATTCGAATATCTCACTGAAAATTTTTTCTACCTATAAAACAAAATATCGGTCTATATGTTTGTTTTCTAAGCTCTCTGGAACTATTTAACTGATTACGATGCTGTTTCTTTCATATTATGCAGATTTTTACCAGGATCAAACAAATTAACAAAAAATAATGAATGTTTTTTCTAAACTTTATATTAAAATGCTTGATTAACGACGACTTTTTATATATAATGTAGAATTCATTATTTATCTGCATAGCTTGATTGCCAAATCTAAAAAGTAATTACATAATCAATTTCAATAGTATATCCAAATAATAATATTTTAGTTTAGTTGGTTGTTTTAAATTAACAGATCCTTAGAAAGGAATTTCTGTACATATATGTTCGCTTATAACTAAATAAGATACTGAATAGATTTGAATGTGGAATTTTTATACGATGTGAATTAATCTAGTAAGGCTACAAGGTATTTAAAAATTACCAAAGGAGCTAAACGGCGAAGTTAAAATCAATACAAGTGTTTCATGTAGACTGTGAATTTGCAAAAGCAAGAACTTCTACGTGCAATTACTGTTATGACTTCAGAAAAAAAAAAAAGATCTGACGACATAGATTCGGTGATAAGTTCGAAGATTCCGGATCCAAACATTGACTTTTGAATCGATCGTCTCTGTACATGCAACAAAAACTATCAACATTTCTTTTAAAGAGCTATGTTGATGGTCATTATGGATATCCCACATACCGTAGACCTGAGGATGGAGGGCGCTCGGCACCGATCCATTCTTGAGCATTGGAGCTAGACCATCGTTATATTCTCACATTAATGGGGATCTGTGCAACTGTACAGTTATATCAAATCCATTATTTATTTATGTAAGTAAAACGACAAAGGAAGGGATTAAGCAACATTTAGTATTAACTTAAGCAATGAAGGGGAATCATTTTAGTAGGTATTTTTCATGGTGATAGAAAAATAAATTATCTTGGAATTTAAAATTTCTTTGAATGATTTCAAATAAAGAGCTTGGGGGTAGCGGGGCAAACAATTTACACAAACACAAATACTTATCAATATAGTATAAAACTGAAATTCAGCAGGAAAGTAAAGAATGATACCCCTCCAAATAAATTTAAAGTCTGACAATTTTAAAATTGGTTTCTAGGGAATAAAGAAGGGTTTACTAAAAAAATCAAGAATGGTAGAAAATTCAAATTTGCGGACAGGTAGAAATATAGCTCCAGATAACCAAACCAGTCTAAAAAATCGAATTTTTGAAGTGGTAATCTCGGACAAATGGGGAGACGGGTGGAAGGGGCTTAACATTCTAGAATCAATAGAGACAATTTATTTTCAGTGGGGTTGAAAACCTAAATTCGGAAGGAAGGGGTCCACTTAAGAAAACCATTAGAGTCTCAAAATTTTAAATGAGGCCCTAGAATATAAGAGAAAAGGGTTGGTAGAAAGGCGAATAAAAATAATTTTAGGTGTAGTAGAAAATTTTAATTTGGTAATCTCCAGATAACAGACTAAACAGATGGCAAATTGGATACATTACTTGGGGAAGGGGAGAGATAGGTGAGAGGGTCAGGAAGGATTAATTTTTTAAACTAAAAAATATATTTCTGTGATGAAGGACTGAAATTTAGCTAGAAGGTTTAGGCACTATTTCAAATAAACATAAATGCCTGATCATTTTAAATTTCAAAATAGAATTCCAGAAGAATTAGAAAATAACCTTCTAGGGAATAAAGAAAGTTAGATTTGCTAGGAATGTAGAGGGAACAATCGAAATAACAAGATTAGTACTAAATATTTTATATTTATATGTGGGGGCCAGTAAAATGAGTGTTTTAAATTTCCAAAAATAAAAGAATAAACTTCTTACCGGTGTGGTGGAAGGTTGAAATCGGGGCGGCTCGTGTAAGGACCACCATGAAGAACATTCTAAATGTAAAAATGATGTATCATAAATCGGGAAGAGGATTCCCTCGAAATTTCTAATATTAAAAAAACGTCATTCTCTAATACCTTGACAATATAATTTCAACTACTCTGACTTATCGATAGACCTAGCTCTGCTATATCGTACTAATTTCAGTAAACTGGTCAGTTCGAATTCCGGCAGCGTGCACTGGAGATTACATTAGGGTACGATTATTTAAAAAAAATCTTTTTGTCAGGTAAATACTGGCATGTTCCCTCTTAATTAAACTAATTACTCCTGTCACATTAAAGACATTTGTTAATATTCAAAACTATCACTAACCAACCTGTATTGTATTTAAATAATCTAACCTAACAAATGAAGGCGGTTTAATTCTGTTAAAATCTAGTCGCGCATAAAGTATTAACCGATAGAACTAGCAATATTATAAAAATATCTAGATCTGAAAAGCACCATAAGTAGTTCGCTCCTGCCACAATATTTTTTTTAACTTGAAGTGTTATTTAAATCTTAAAGTAAATGAAATGTTTGGCTGCAAACCAATGTTATTATTTCCAAATTGCCTATAGTATGAATGGATTAATAGTGACAGAATAATGCGTGTGTGCCAATAGAACCGTAGTAGTGTGTTTGAAAGTGAACTTCTGTATCCACGTTATGACGTAGCTTCTTGGAGAAATCACCGAGCTTAATAAGCAAATCAACGCTACTACCTTTTCACTTGTAATAATGACTCATTCATCTCTGTTCTTGCATACTGGCCAAAAATCTTCAGTTAGGGCTACCAGATTCAAAAATAAAAAATGAGGAAGATCTATTCTGAAATCAATTGAAATGGATAAAAATTTTAAATAAAATAAATTTAAAGATATAATCTTTTATTACGAAAGAAAATACTAACGTAGACATTGAAATAATCTTAAGGCATAGTGATGATACCACATATAAAGGCACAGGTATCGAGTAATAATTTTAAAATGGGCACGCTTTTCTACTACCGTGATTCAAACCCTGACCTCTTCGTCACTATTAATAAAATATCTTGCGAGTTTTAAATAACAACATCCACAATGGGCACTAGCAATAAATATATTTGATAAAGCAGTAATTAAATTAAATTAGTGTGTTGACAAAGTGAACGCCTTTAGTCCATTTAAAGCAGGGATTCTCAGCCGGTGTGCAGTGGATCTTAGGAGTTCCGTGAGATCAGCCAGGGGTGCCACAATATTTTGAGGGGGTAAGGGGGGAATGTTTATAAAATATATTACCACAACAAATTAAAATAAAGAAAAAACTTTTTTTTAGTGTTTCTCTGAATTGCACATGCCATGACACATTATGTGAGACAATATTTTTTTTGATGACTACATTTTATTAATTAATTTTTAGTAATATTATCAATTTAGTTATCTCACATTGTGGTTGGTTATTAGACTAGTTTATTGATTTTCAAAGCTATTTTACGTTATAATTGTATTTATTTCATTCAGTGTTTTTGTTATTTATCTCTTTAAATTAACTCAGTAAGGGAGTAGGTAAAAATGGTTATTTCAATTTTAAATATTTACAAAATTAAAACACTGTTAATGGTTTAATATGCTACTCTGATATCTTCTACTTTGGATAAAACATAAAAAAATATGAACAGCAAAAGGCATACAAAATTCTTATAAGGGTGCCACACCTTAACTGTGTTATGAGACCAGCTTACAGGTGGATAGTCTGAAAAACCTTATCATAGAGACGAATATCATGACAGATTACACCACAAAAGAAAAGGTCTTGATATCAAGACTACCTATGATTCCAGTTGACCTACTATTCCAGTTTAAACGCCTGCAATTTCCTATCAAGGTTATATATGATGACCATAAACACAGCGCAAAGACAACTCCTAAAGATGGCAGATGTTGATCTCACTGGCGAGTGTTTCTCCCATGGACAACTAACTATATGTGGCGTGTTCTCGTGTTAATTCTAGCAGCAACATGTACCAGCTTGTTCTAGGTGGTTTCTTTATTTCCTTCCATTAATACAAATATTCTGTACATTCAAACTTCAAAGCAGAAACTATTACAATACATTGAATTTTTTTTAGTCTTCGGATGCATTTTCATCAAATCCAATGTTTCCTAGTTGTAATCTCTACCTAAATTGTTACGTGGTTTCTTCTTTGTGTGGGAAACGGAATTAATAATACGTTATAGGTGCGGATATTTATTTACACTTTTTAACTGTTAATTTAATTTTTACAGAGCCTATTTTTCTCCAGAGGGAATAGAATATTCATTTATTCGAGTGCCCATAGGAGGTTCTGACTTTTCCACGCATTATTACGCCTATGATGACGTTGTAAACGATACCAGCCTCAAATATTTCAATCTCACAAAGGAAGATTACTTGATAAAGGTTTGTTACTTTAACTAATGTACAGTACACTCTTTTCAAAAAATCAATATTACTATCAAATGAGCAGCTATGTAGTGATATTTTTATGTAAGATAATGTAAAGTTGTAGAACTCAAAGTACTTAAAGTACAAACACACACATTTTTAGAATATAACTAAAATTGCAATAATTCATAACATAGCTTATTTTTTATTAAAAAAACCCACTGAAATATTGCCTCATCAGGGTATACACTCTTTTTTTTTAGTACTATAGTAATAAATATCCACGCGTACGTTCTCTTAATAATCCAATAGAATTTCTAATCATATAAATTCAATTTTATCAACTATTTTTACATTTAAATTGTATAGCCTATACGTATGTGTTACTGTGATTGATATTTTGTAAAATTACCGATGAAGGTATAGATTTATCTAAAGCAATGGTCTATTTAACAACTAATCGGATTTATCCACTCTCACCAATGGTTTTATAAATTTCCCAATGCAGTATGGTGCAAGCAAGCTACATGAACTCTATGCCTATTATCTACATTTACCGGTGATGTAATAACATACCTAATGCATATTGACGAAATTATAGAACATAAATTCAAACTAGCTTAACATTGCCTCATCCAACCTAAACTAACATAAACTAGCCTAAACTTGCATAAACTAACCTAATAAAACCCAATCTTGTCGTGACTTATTAACAAAACATAATCTTAACGTGATTTATTAACATTTAACAATGGCTGATTTTAGTTTTATGAACCCACCAGTGAATTTGTAAAACGTTCGACGAGTATGTGAAATAGTAAATAAAACTTTACATTCCCCCACTGAACGAGTGGGTTTGTTAAATCTCTAGCGAAACTACAAACTCATTACATTAAACACATTTAGAGTAGCAATTATTTGTGTGGTCTGATTGAAAATCTATAAAACTATTTATGGATATCAATAGGACAAATGACAAACTTTCTTATTTAATTTTATTTACTAATATACATTTGTTTGAACTTAAATATACTATTAGGGATTTAATAACTTAAAATATTAGTGTAGAAAATACCTAATAGCTCACGGATAGCAAGTAGCGTATCAAAATAATACACCTAAAACCAGGCATCTGTTTGTAGCGAGGTTTTTTTAAAATTATTTACTATAAGACAGTAAACTTGAGATGAGTAAATGGGTTTGATATATTTAAAAAAGTACCAAATGAATCCAAACCCCAGTTTTTCTCTTGTCAAAATAAATTTTATCATCAATGTACAGGAGTACAGGAATAATTAAAATTTAATGACAGATTAAAGCCTAAATCTACACCACTATAATTTTAACATTTACATTTAAATATAAAGATTAAAAAAAAAGTCTACTTTAGGAAAACACGTTCGTGTTCCAACTTTTTCATAAATAAGTTTACAATCATTGAGATAATATCGTACAACTAAATTGTTATTTTTTTATAATATGTTATATTCACAACACAAAATATTTAGGTACTCAATCGGATATAATTTTATTTTAATTAGGCATTAGTAGCAGTTAAACATTGATCTTGTATCCTTTATGCCAGTGCCTGTAAATAGTAAAGAAAAAGAAGATTAATACGAATAGATGGTAAAATAGATAAGCGATAATCCTATAACACCACAAGTACTAAGAAGATGATGTTGGAAATGAAGAGCCAGAGAGTAAAATACCAGTGTCAATGTTGTAACTTTCATAGAAAAGGGAGAATGATGATGATAATCATAAAGAGAAAGCAAAGCCAAAAAGAGGCACTGTTTTAAACCTCATAGATACGAGAGAGATGATGATTACGAAAAATCAAACAAAACTAGTGACGCTGCTACAAACTTATTAGGTACGAGAGAGGTGACGTGGAGCTCGAAGAGAAAGCAAACAAAACTAGTGGCACTGCTGCAAGCTTATTAGGTACGAGAGAGGTGACGTGGAGCTCGAAGAGAAAGCAAACAAAACTAGTGGCACTGTCAAAAATTTCATAGATAAGAGACAAGTAATGCGAAACTTAAAGAGATAGAGAGAGGGAATAAGATAGAGAGAGAGGTTAGTGATCACGAAGGGTGATCGATATAAGCTTGTAACAACTATTCAGACTTAAAATATAATAAACTGTTTAAAATGAAGCGCAAGGGAAATATACTAGTGACAATGCTTCAAACCTCAAAGTTAAGAGTGAGGCAATATTGAACATGAAGAATCAACGAAGCACATTATTAAAAATGGCTTAAATATGAGATACACATTGAGAAAACACAATGCAAGAGTGAAAAGGATTAGTGACACTTTTTGAATAATTATAGATTGGTGAGAGATGCTGATGAAAATGAAGAGAGGGTTAAATTGATTAGTGGCACCACTGAAAACTTCATACCTAAGAGAGAGTTGATGTTGAACATAATGAACATCAAAACATACTAGTAATAATGTTTCACACCTGAGCAGTAAAATATTAAGGCATACTAGTAACACACATTGCTTTCAAGTTTATTGGTAAGAGCTAATATTGATGTTAAATAGGAACAGTGACATAGACTAGTGAAATGTAGTAATCTTCATTGATTTGAAAATATATGTGGCTATGAACATAAAGGTAGATTAAGACAAACTACAGAAACGGTTGCAAACTTCGTAGATAGCAGAGAGAGGTGATAATAAATATGAATATAGAGTGGAAAACAATATATATATATGAAGATGTAACTGTAAATAATAGGAACACTTTTGGTAGATTCATAGATTGTAGAGAAATAAGCTGACTAGTGACACTTTTCCTAGCTTAATAGTAACGAGAAAAACTATGCTGAACATAAAAATACTGTGAAATATACTAGAGATATTGATAAAAATATTTAGCATAGATTGAAGACAAAGTGGGTGTTCAACATAAAGGAAGAGGTAAACAGCCATGTTAAGCTCTTGCTAACACCATGAGAACAAGAGAGGTAATGTTGTAAATATACAGAAAAATATGCTAGTCATAATTTTACAAATCTCTTAGGTAAACTTAGAGTTTTATAATTTAAATAATCGGTAAGTTCTTTTAAACCAATAGTTTCTGACCAGCTTTACATTGATATTTTTCTTAATTTTTCTAGATCCCTTACTTAAAACGTGCTCAAAGTTTAAGTAAGAGACCGTTGAAACTCTTCACGACAGCCTGGTCTGCACCAGATTGGATGAAGAATATAGTCACGATGGGCAACAGCAGTCTCAAACCAGAATATTACCAACTTTGGGCAGATTACTACGTCAAGTGAGTAACGTTCATTCAAAATACAAACTAAAACTAAAATCAAAACAATTATAATACTATAAACGAGAACATCGATAAGCGTTATTTTATTCCATCAATATCTCTCAAAGAGAATATCCTTCTTTAAAATTAACTTTTATCTTATTGACCCCTTTTACTAGGGTCAGTCACAAATAGCTTTTACATTTAACTCAAGTTGTCCCACCACATTGCCAACATTCTTTTGTTCAATCGTTTATGCTATATTTCAGCTCATATGTGCCCGAACATGAACATTTGTGCTGTTAAACACGCCCTTTTAGATAACATTTAATGTAGCAGGCCAACTTGAGCTCAAGCTAGCCCACCACGTATTGAAAAACACAACATAACCAAATTTTATTTACGTCACTCCATTGTGGTCCGTTTGTGCTCATATGTTCCCGAACATAAAAATTAATGCTTTAAAATTAGGCATTCTAGAGAACATTTAATGTGGCCGGCCAACTTGAGCCTTCCCTATACTATAACATGTATAAAAATTGAGTTCAAACTAGCCCATCACATTTTGAAAACTCATTATAGCAAAATTTTTCTTTCACCATTCGTTTGTGCTTAGTTTGTGCTTATATGTGCCCGAACCATGAACTTCTGTGATATGAAACTAGGTCTTCTATATAGCATTTAATGAAGGCGATCCAGCTTGAGCTCAAGCTAGACCGTCAAATATTGAAACACACAACATAACTCAATTTTATTTACGTAACTTCATTGTGTTCCGTTTGTGCTCATATTTACCAAACATAAAAATGTATGCTTTAAAATCAGGCAATCTAGAAACATTTAACATGATGGGCTCTCTTGAGCTTTCTATATACTGTAACCTTTAATACACTTGAGTGAAACGGCCTAAAAATAGTAAAACAGTTGCACATTTGGTGTCACTGCTAGGTAACATTATTATCTGACCAAAAAAAAATCATGTGGAGGTTGGAGTGAGTTTTTTTTCTAAACAAAGAGAAAATGAAACTTCACTTTTTACTATTTACCTTTTGTCTAATGTTACTCCTGACGTCCACAATGAGAAGAAATCATAAGCATTTTCACGAAATATATATTTTATACAAGCTCAATAATTTTCGGCTTGGACCTGCTCCTGACCACCCCCTTTACATAATAGAACACTAGTCACGCGTTTTAAAGTGTACCACACTAGCTTTAGCATCAAATATAAGAGTAGGGAATATATATAATATATATATATTAAATATTAAATTAAAATATTATTATTATTATGATAAATTGTGAGTGTCACGGCATTTATTGAATCCCTTGCATGATTTGATGGATCTTGACTGATCCTATTCCTTACAATTTCTCATTTCAGATTTATATTAATCATATGAAAACATACTAACTATAGAATTGTTTTATAAAAATATATAATTTATAAACATCTACAAAAACTACTTTATGTTGCAAAATATTTTGCCTACATTTTATTTCTTAACTCGAAGCCAAGTTAAATAATTATTAGAAACGTTTCCTTGCTTTCATTCTAGATTTTTAGACGCATACGCTGAAGAAGGTTTACATTTTTGGGGCATAACCCCTCAAAATGAGCCCTCCCATGGGCGCGTGTTTGACACCGCGTTCAATAACATTGGGTGGACGGCCGATCAACAGCTGGAATGGGTGGTAGGAAACCTAGCACCGACCCTCGAGGAGAACGGTTATTCAGATCTGGAACTCATGATACTGGATGACATGCGTTCTTTTCTAGCTGAGTGGGTGGATACGGTAATAATGGTTATGTTTTTGTTTGTGTGGCTGCAATGATCGATTAGTAAATACCAATGCAGCCTTTTGTTTCATAATGATATAATGCACACCATTTATGGATTTCTTGAATGTAATTATGTTAGAACTACTTAAATAAGAGAGTTTTTTTAACACTTATATGATAATTTTATTCACTTACAATAATTGTTTATTCATTATTTGTTAACTCACGACGATCATTTCTTAATTGAAATATAAGTTTTTTTTGTTTATATCATTTTAAGATTTAATTTGTGTTTATGTCGTGTGTGAGCACAGTTTGGGGTTGTATTGTTTATCATATAATATAATTACATTATTATAACTCAATTGTATTAAAGCTGCATACTTAATAAGTGTGTTCTTGCTTCTAAATATCCAACATTTAATACAAGCTAGGTTAAGGGTTAAGATAAATATGCCGCGGTTGTTCTAGATATTAGTAGTTTAACCATAATATATTATTCACGTATATAAAGGAGAATATCTACAAAACAAAATACAAACTAAAATGTATTCATACACACACAAAAAAAAACTATATTTACTAATATCGGTGTAAAAGTGTGTGAATAGTATTAGCTTATTTAATATCTATGATAAATACACTTTTAATGCATTTGTAATTTATAAAAAATATATTATTAGGTTACTTGTTGGCTTAAAATACTGGTAAAATACTGAAAATGGTATGAATAATTTTAACAATATTATAAAATTACTCTTAATAAATATATCTACACTTATAGCTTAAAGGTAATGATTATTATCTTATTTTATACTTTAAAAATCTTTATTATATGATATAATTGTATTTTTTTAAATTTCAGATTGAAATACTTGCATATTAGAATACACTTATTATAAAACTATATTAATACTTAAACCACCATGTATTTTTTTTACATAAACACACATTTATTGTCGAGTTAATGAAAAACTACTCATAGGCAGGTTTATGTGTTGCTGAGAGCTGACTCAGACCAGAAAGGCAAAGATTTTACTTGTTTTGAATCCCAATCGTGCATACCTGAGCTCTCATTTTGTAGTTTATCTATCATTTCCTGTGGAAAACAAAAGAGAATTTCGCCTCAGCTATCCTTCTTAATACTATCTCTTTATACGTTTTCCCACCGCGTTTTACCACCGTCTGGGCTATTCACACTCATTTATTTTGATCATTAGGTATGATGCGATATGGATGACAAAGATAAAATTGAAATGGAATACACCAGCATTTGCTTTGAGAAAATGTGGAATTACATTTATGAAAAAAACACCCTAAGTGCATCGAACCGGGATTTGAACCTCGTCACCGGCATATAAGACTAGATGAGCCTGCTATTCAATCTGCAATCTTGAATGCTGATGGAACATTTAATTTACTTAAAACTCTTCTAACATATGTGACAATAATAATAATAATAATCTTGTCACGGTAAAGTTAGTGGTATTAAAAACTTTGAATTTAAAATAATAAAATAAAAATTCTAAGCAATCAATAGGGTATCTAATATTTATTTTTTTAAATTTGACATACATTCCAAGAATGACGTATCAAGTAACATAAACAACGATTATTCTCTATGAATGTATAAATGAATGAATGTATAAAGTATCAATTATTTTCTGTTTAACTTGATAACCAAGGAAAAATATCCACTTGAAATCCAAAATAAAGTAATAAAGAGTGTTTAAATTTGAAATCTAAAGAGATATTTTAAGACTTGGACAAAGATAAGAACCGGAATGGGGTGAGGTACTCTCGTAACAACTACCAGTACTTTGTGTTTACATTATTTTTCTACAGTTTTTCGGGAATGAAACAGCCAACAAGTTTACATCAGGTGTTGGCATCCATTGGTACTTGGACAGTTTGTCCAACACGAGTCTTCTTGACGCTGCACATGAAGCATTCCCTGACAAGTTCTTACTGTACACTGAGTCTTGTATAAGTAAGCTATACTTTGTATTTTTTATTTTTTTTGTAATATTAAGGTTATATTTTTTACTTAGCGATTCATTAATTTTATTCTAGATTTTATCAATCAAAAAATAGGTTTGAATATATTAACATTTTAATTAATAAAGGATAAGAAAAATAAGCCAATACAATTTGACAAAAAAATCTCTTTTCTTTTGCATATATATTATGTTATATATAATGAATTATGTTTATTATTTATATATTATATTTAAATAATAAACATAGTTCATTATATATAACATAATATAAATATAAGTATACACCTGTATATACAGTATATCCATTATAAACATAATTATATATATGTAATTATAATATATCTATAAACTTTATACATGTATAATTATATACGAGCTGATATTTTCGAACCAGATTGAATTTTATATCACTATAGGCTAGTTATATACATATATATATATATATATAATTTTTATAGCTATATTAATACAATATGATTTGAATATCTCAGCTCAATTACATTTATATTATAAATGAGAGCTGAAATATTCGTATATATGTAAATTATGTATATATATAGGTCTATATATATGTATATGAGAACAAAGATTTTTGAATAATACTTTATTGGATGTTTTCTTATTCCTGTGTGTTAAAACGTAAACAAAATTAAAAATATAAATACACATAAAGGGAAATAGAGATAAAGGGTGGCCATATTAGTGAATAAGATTGATAATGAAAAGGGAGGATAAGCTAAGGAGATAAGGAGAAATGAGAGGTAAGAGACAATAATGAAAATAAAAGTGGGAGATGGGAGGAAGAAGAGTTAGCTATTGAGCTTATATCATATTGTTAACTATGTTTAGTTCTCATTTATATAGAGTTTAAAGGTATAGTACTATATGTAATTGAAACAACTTAGTACAATATTTTAATATATGTTTCTATTGTTTCAATTAAATTAATCATCAAACTATTATGCTCTATATTATTGAATATTAAACTGTGGTTTTAAGGTGGGATGGAAGGGGACTCGAGAAAATGCCAGTGTTTCTCCTATTTTTATGGTAAAACTTTTTTTGTTAAATAAATAGAATATTGCTCCAGTACAAATATAGTATAATTTTCTTCACATGTTGATACCAACAGTTCCTGATAATCCATCATTAGCATAGCGGCATTGGATGAGAAACTTATTAAATGAAGATAAGAAGTGTTATTAAATTCCTGGACACCCTTGACAGATATTCAAGAAATTTGGAGGTCACTATGTGGATAAAATTAAATTATATGCTTGCACTGGAACAACATTTTATTTATTTTGGTCAGAAAAATATTCTTTCCTAAAGAACTTCAAAAACACTGGACTTTTCCTCACATCTCCTTTCTTCCCCCCTTAATTTTTAGCATTGCTTTATATTATGTTGTTCAGATTCAAATAATTTTATGTTTGATTGTTTTTTGATTTTAATCATTTCAGCCAACAATAACCCTCAGAGCCAACCACCAATTTTTCTAGGCTCCTGGAGTAGAGGAGAATCATATGTAACCAGCATTATAGAGGTATTTCTTAATCAAAGCGAAGTTAGTATTATTACAGATTTTATGATCAAAAAACTTGGGTTGACCAATATAAATAAAATATTATTCAGCAGAAACATTTAACTTAGTTTTATACACAGTATATACTGTACACTCAACAGTTAAGTGTTTGGCATAAGTATAGTGGTATTTTACTAGAAACTCTTTAAATGAATATACAAACTTATGGTCTGTTTCCACTATGACCGAACACGAAAACTGTTGAGATTATTATGTTTAGAAAATATTATTAGGTTTCTATTGAAGGAGTTTTTTTTTACTAGGAGCTCATAACACCTGTAAAAATACGAGCTTATCTCATGTTCCCTTCAATCCCACTTACATTTCTTTTCTTTATCATAGTTTGACTTTTATTAGTTTTATTTCGTCATTTCATCCATACTAATGTACTTTAAACACAATTACACCTTTATATGGCCAAGTTAAACACCTCTACAAATAGCCTCAAACACCATACAAAGTTATTTCTAGGTAATTTTATATTTTGTATGTATAATAATAGGTTTAACTTTGAGTTGGCTACCTATTGCCCAATTTGAGTAAGAATAAACTTTTATAACAGCCAGAAAAACTACTAGATCTATTTTCACACATTCATAAATCTACTTAGGTGATATTCGGCTGTAACTTTTTATAAATACTACCGACAGGTATAAAATACCAATAACAATAAAGTAATTTGTTATCTTCGTTAACTGCAACAGAGTGTGTTTGCATTGTCCAAAAGTTGCTTCCTTACAAAATTCTATCATATTTATTTGGGTTTTTGTCTAGAACTATAGATAAGAGCAGGTATTTCAAACTTGTGGCCCGCGGAAGTTTTGTGCAGATCGCGGATCTTACGATGAACCAACATACAATGCGACTCAATTCTTCTTTTTATGAACGTTGAGGAGCTATAACATTTGGTATTGTGTTACTTGGGAATTAGTAATAATTTGGGAAGTTCTGGTTTGTGAAATAGGTGTACCAAACCTGTAGTATTTATTTGAATTGTATCAATCTTAGAAATGGTTGAGCTTTACCACAAAATGAGTGAAGTATTAGGCAGTACATACGAATATTACCGGTTGTTTTCTTGTTGTCTTATGGACACACATTCGTCAACAACAAATGAAAGTGACTTCGATATTAAAATGTTTAAAAAAAATCCATTACCATTTCCAGCCTATGGTCTGGGTCAGTTTTTTTATTAAAACTATACATTTTATTTTCCACTACCTGCTTTCTAGGCCTGTCTTAGCTTCTTATGTCTTATAATATAACTTAAGAGTAAAACAGCCACAACATACAGCCCCAGCCGTTAATTTATACCCTTTAAAGGGTAAAGCCACATTTAACCAAGTATATATATTTTTCGGCCATGCCCGGAAAAAAGCCCGGGACCCTTAGCTCAGTAGACAGGGTGTCTGATACAATATTAAAATCATTGTTAAAAATAAACATTTCAAATTTTTGATGAAAATTATATTATTAGTCTTATTGTTTTTTATTATAGGGACCTACTCTTTTCATTTTATATTAATTTCATAAAAATTTTTAATAATAAGATATAAGTTGGAATTATTTTTACCTAAGATATTTAAAATATTTTTTTTCAATGTGGTCAGTATTTTTAATTTTCACTGTATTGGCCCTTGTGATTAAACGAGTTTGACCCGCTTGGCTCAGAATGTATGTACTTGCATGAGCATAAACGGTCAGAAAACCACAATGTTACATTATAAATGGTAGAAAATCATCCCCAGCACATCCGTAAGATTTTTTTTCTGACCATGTATTCACTTTTGTGGATAGTTGACATAAGAAATCATTGCTATTCCAAACTAATTCAAGAATGTTTCAATTAACATGTTACCTTTTTATTTGTGACTCTCTTACTAGGTTACCAACCATTGGGTTACTGGTTGGGTGGACTGGAACTTGGCACTTGACCCTGATGGTGGGCCAAACTGGGCAAAAAATCCGGTGGATTCTTCAATCATAGTGAATGCCACAGCTGACGAGTTCTACAAACAGCCCATGTTCTACGCTCTAGCCCATTTCTCCAAGTTCGTACCTCCCGGCTCTGTTCGTATCAGTCTTGAGACAGAGAATAACAGTAACTTTATAGAGAACGTCGCCTTTGTCACAGAAGATGGTATTAAAGTTATTATATTACAAAACAAGTAAGATTTATTATATGATGGCTACTTTTAAATATATTAACAATAGTTCCACCCTTTTCTTCATGTGTATAGACACAAAACTTTCAATAGCCTAACTCTTTTAATATTTGCATTGATGTGCTTCATTATTATTATTATTATTATTATTATTATTATTATTATTATTATTATTAGTATTATTATTAATAGTATTATTATTATTAATAGTATTAATATTATTATTAAAAAATCTTCTTTGTTATTATTTTATTCCCTTATTATTTGAACTTTACTCTTCTATGACGACATGTTTCGGTGTTATATGTTGTACCATCTTCAGGTCTTATTTATTATGACGATGAATTATTTTAATACATAGGCCTATTATCGGAATGTTTGTGATATTTTTAAGTATTAAAATAAATAATCGTAGTAATAAATAGGACCTGAAGATGGTGTAACATATAACACCAAAACATGTCGTCATAGCAGAATAAAGCTCAAGTAAGGAGAATAAAATAATTCTAAAGACGAAGGGAATAAAATAATATCAAATAAGATTTAATTTTACCATTTATTACTCCATACCAAATAAATATGAACATTACTATAAAAAATATATCATTTTTTATATGGGTTGCAGTACTAGTAGTAGGCCTAGTAGTATTTGTTATACTAGTAGTAGCAGTATTATTACTGGCAATAGTAGTACTATCACTATAATTATTCGTAATTCGTTCAAAAACATAAAAATAATAATCTAAGTAATTAGTATAGATAAAGAATATAATAGGTTGCTCTCTCATGTTTTCATTTAATATCATGGAAAAATGAGTGTTAAGTTTGGAAACTTGACCTTACCACCTACAATATTCGAGTTGATTGCAAGCCTTGATTGCGCGATCATCAATGCACTCTCAATTAGAGTAATTTGA
The DNA here is from genome assembly GCA_902151425.1 of Timema shepardi. Lineage (NCBI taxonomy): Eukaryota > Metazoa > Arthropoda > Insecta > Phasmatodea > Timematidae > Timema > Timema shepardi. The sequence goes on along the minus strand of CABFVX010001901.1, from coordinate 55,558 downwards.
TGGCTAACACATCAGTCAATAATCAATTTTATTGCTGAACAAGGTAAGGTTTCCTTCAGTTATATATAAAAGTAGTATCCAGTAAATATCTACCCACGTGTTTGATTAATATTTTATCTTTTATAATATTAGTTAAGAATTCGTACTATCAACACAAAGTCGAATCTGTATATTAATTTTATTAATTATTTGAAATCACTGTAATTATTTGTGTTAGTGAAATGCTTGTGATTGGTTAATCAACTCGGATCTTTAGAATATAATATGTGAGCCAAGGAACAATAATCAACCAAGTTTTAGTGTTACGTCTGATTTATAATCAATTTGTTTGGGTGACACATCCTTCACTAACCAATACAAACTTGACCCTTGACCAATTGTTCACAAAGTTTTAAATTATTAGCTGGGAGAAACACCCCATATACTAGTTAACAATACTGGTTGATAGCTAGAGATAAGGTGCACGTCTGTTCCTCATGGCTGGGTAAATTTACTTTTTTTTACTGTTATTATAAAAACACTCACAAATGTGTGTAGTAAAACACGTAATAAAAATATTTTTTATTTGGTGCGCGTATGCTTAAGAACTTAATGTCCCTATAGTATTATTTTGTTTAATTTATCTCAGATATATTTAACCTTACATAAGTAAACATGATTAACTTACTTTATCTAAATTAATTTAACATTATTCAATCAAATTTAAAGCAATTAATTCAATGAAATTGGGAAAGCTCTGTAAAATAGATAAGGATTCCAAAAAAACAATATTTAGAATTTCAACATTTAGAACCTAAATCAATGAATAATTAAATATCTTCAAACTATAAATCTATGCTCTATGCTAAATTTCTCCAAAAGACGAACATTTCATCTTAAGATATAGTTTAGAGTTGAGAAATAAGTGAATCTAATTTTTCTTTAAGTGTATTTAGAGCTTGAAAAATAATATTGAACAATATAATGTAATATGCTTGTAATATTATTTAGATTAAGTAATTTTATTACTTTATATAAGGCATAATAATTTGTAAACATGTATAAATTTAATCTTACTTTATTTTAATAAAGTGGATTTACCTACCATTACTTTATTGCTGCCAATGAACCGCCCACGTTCTAATTTTTTTTTAAATTTAGCACCACGTCATACTACCTGTTCGGGCTATACGCTTTAAATTAAATTAATTATTTTACTCTCAGGAATATTCTTCTGGTGACCTTATATTATAATGACTGAATATTATTATTTAACGAATGAATTGATTGTTTCAGAGAATCTACTGATCAACAAGTTGTTATCCGCGATCCTGAGAAGGGAGATGTTTTTGTTAAAGTTCCTTCAAGAAGCATTCACACAATAATATACATTTAAATGTACATCATATAATGCATATAGATACCCTTTGCTTAACTTGATAGGTAGCTATCTTAACATTTTTGAATCTACTATTGTTCAATTTATAAGATAGGATCATCGCATATTCAATAAAGGTAAGACTCTTGGCCTACAGTTGAACTAGAGTGTAGTTTAAAACCTGATATTTGTTTGATTGTGGTTAAACTTTGTAGACTAAAAATTTTGGGCAAAAATGAAAGCGTTAAATTGTTTGATAATATTATATTCAAGAATAAATCAATATGTTACTAAACTTTGCAACTGTGTTTCTAAAATTATTTTGTTTGCATTGCCTATATAAATTAAAAAGAAACTAATAAATAATTAATATTAATATTTGTATATTTACAAATAATTTTTATCTGTGTATTTTGTAATATTAGATATTCCATAGTTTTGTTTAAATTAATGTTAAAAGAGTGTATGATTAAAAATTAATATTTGGGTATTGTTTAATGTAATAAAGGTAATTAATTATATTTTATTTTTCTATTAAAACCTATTATTTAATTTATTAAGGCTACACACTGTAACTTATTTACCCACCGCTTCCTTTCTCTAGCTTTACCATATAATTATTTAACGATAGTAAACGTAAACAAAAATCTTACCTGACACTTTATAAAATATTCATGCCGGGTATATTTTTTTAAGTTTACTTTTAAATGCTTAAATATAATATCCTTTTGTTCTGCATATACCTATATAAACAAATTTCACTTTGATATTAGTTATAATTAATCAAAAAATAAGAAATAATGTTGTATAACATAATTTTTGGGTTAAATACTTTCTGATAGTTATAATAACTAAATAGTCACCATATTTGTTATATTCATCGAATCAATAAATTAATTTTATATCTTTATTTATCCGTTATAGTTAAATCAACAAAAGTGAAAATTGTCTTAATACTATCAGAACCGGACTTTAAGCTTAGAATCATTTGCTTTTAATTTTTTGTGCAATCCAGATTTTCAAATTATCCCAGAGCTTCTAACAGAAGAGAATTTCTCAACTTTATTAAGTGATTTTCAACCATTAAATTGGGCTTGGAGAAAATAACGTTTTTAAAATTTGGTTCTAGAAGAAGCTATTGGAATCTTGTTAGAATAAAATCAGGGTCTTCTTTTTGCCATCTGAAAACATTCAGGACGAAAGATGTGTCCTCACCAAAATTACTAAGAATTATGTACTTTTTATGGCAAATTAGGTTTTAAATATCTCAAAAGTGAGTTAGAAGTCTGGTACTCAACAAGTATGTTTTATTATTTAGTGAAATTCAATAGTTCAACTGATATCCTATAAGGAATAATCATGAACATTACTCTTATTCCTGGTGAGATCTGACTAATTTATATTTTTATATTAATTTAGCTCGATAATCAAATATCGGAAACTATTAAATTTTTTTATAAGGGACATCTACTAAATTGATTGTATATTTTAATATTATCCAGACAATCCATATTCCAATTAAAGAGCTAAACTCACATAACAACTATTATAAATTATTTCGCGCCGTTCGAACAACTGACACTTATGGCAGGGTGGGGCTATTTGGATCAAGGGGCTATTTGAATCAAAATAAAGACTCAAGCTAGTGCGCAGTTATTCTGCGCATATTTTTTATGTTTAGTTCTTCTAATTTACGGAATGATCTACTGGCTCTAAATTGGTAAGAAAAAATTATAATTTTTAAACATTTAAATAGCTGAAAAAATGGTTTTACAAGATAAATAGAAGTGAGATTGACATACTTTTCCTAGTGATGTAAATAATTGTCTTTGCGTTGTAAGGTATTACCCTCTTATTTTTGTTGATTTCAAAGGTTTTTTTTTAACCTATAGCTTATTTTTCTGGGTTCATCACCAAGAAGTTTGAGCGTATTCTATTGGAAAACAATAGAGTTATTTTATATTGAAAAATAGTTTGCTTCCGGGGCTATTTGAATCACTTTTTAAGAGGCTATTTGGATCATTATTTTCTTGCGATTTTATTTATTTTTAGAATATACCATTAATTATTTATCGCTTTTTGAGACTTCGTAGTGTGAGCTTATAGGCTATCAAATTATCATCGTTGTTGGATTTGAAAATAAAATCTTTTGAATTCACAACAACCCAAACAGCTCAATCACTAAATTAAACTTCGGCAGACTGCTAAATCTTGGATCAAAGTAGCAATTGTTGGGAATGCGGTCAAAGGTATTGAATGTACAGTACAGGGATATTGCCTTACAATTGCGATAAAGTGCCTGAAGAAAAATTTCTTCCTTCCCACACCTTTATTGCAGATAGGCCTCTAGGAGAGCCGGAAGCTCCATTTGACACTGCAGGACCATCAAAAATACAACAAACATCTACCACTACTTTTTCTCAAGTCTTACCAACACCAGTCAAAGCTTCACACACATACAAACAAAAGAGGACAAAACAAAGTGCCTGTCGTCTAACATCACCAGAAAATGTCGATAAAGTAAAATAAAAAATATCTTTACTGTTCGAAAAAGAAACCAATACTGGTATGATCTTGAAATACAGAGTCTCTAAGAAGCCTAAAAGACGTATTTAATCTGAGTTCGCCACACCCATCAACTCAGATGAAGACTATAATATCGATAATGTTTTTGACAATGAAGAAGAAGGAAATGCACAATGTGGTTTTTGTAAAGTTACTTATCTTGACAAAAATTCAAGTGGAAATGGATACTGGATTAGGTGTCAAACCTGCAAATTGTGGTTTCATGACTTATGTGTCGGGGTCATTGAAAAAAAAACAGTTTAAGTGTATAAAATGCATATAAACATTTTGTCTGCATCTAGTAGAATACACCTCCAATAAAAAAAATTATACTCATGGTAAAATATAAAAATAAATATATGATTCAAATAACCCCATTCCTGATCCAAATATCCCCACGTTTTTACTAAATTGTTATTTCCACTTGATAATGTTCTTTATTAATTATGTCCTACTTATATTTTTTTTTCAAAAAAAAAACTATTACTAGGTATGGTTCATAACATATAAATAAAGATATAAATACCTGTTAAAAAGTTCTGCGAACATATTTCAGGTAAAAACTTAAATTAAATTTGAAATGACCCAAATAGCCCCACCCTACCATATGGTATAAAAATGATAAATTGTAACTTTGAACTCAATCCTCTCGTGTTATATAATATATAACATATAGCTCAAAGATATATATAATTTTCATTAACATATTATTATTTTCTCAGCTGTAATATTAGTCATATATTTACCTGGACGTCCAAACATTGCCATAATAATAATAATAATAATAATAATAATAATAATAATAATAATAATAATAATAATAATAATTTGCATACAGAAATTTGCAATACTTGTGTATTTTTTATTATAGTTTCACCTAGTACAGTTAATTCAGTGATTCATTTTATTTATATCGTTAATTGTTGAATGCTAGCCATTTTCTCCAGAATTTGAAATTATTTCGATCATACCATTTTTGTAGGTAGAGTTCTTAATAAAATATTAATGTAGCATCGTCCAGAAAGCTTTCCTGAGCACACCTAGTACTCTAGAGTTTTAAGGGTTATCTTATCACCGTTGGAGTTAGCCAAGAAAAAGTATTTTTTTATTTATCCAAAAATTAATCCTTATTAGTATCGCCGACCAAGTATAATTCAAACCATATACATAAAAAACTTGATATATTATATATCAATATAAATATGGGATTCATCATTCTTTATCAGTTTTATATATTACTTTAGAAGGGGGACTACTTGCCCCAATTTTAAGGTAATTCATTTAGAATTCTTTTTTCAGAGTTTTTGTTGTGTTTATACCTGTCAGACAAATTTCAATCATATACCAGAGGGAAAAGTATTTTTTTAAATTTTGGAAACTTCTAAATTCTCCATTTCACCAACTACCACTTAAAAATTACAAGTATTAGAGAATGTATGAGTGTTATTTGTTTTATTAATATTACTAGCACCGCATATTACTACCCGTTCGGGTTATACGAACTTACGCTAATGTGCAATGGTAAGGTTATTGTGAGATGAAATGGAGGACCTACAGTTTAACGTGGGATCAAAACCACGGTGGAGGCCTGGCATTTCACACATTCACACATTGTGATTAATATACGTCTCGTCAGAGGTGAAGGAAGGGCTTGACAATCATACAAATCTGTTCCGGGACCGAGCGTAGAACCCCGGACCTCTAACATTAAAATCTGACACCTTACCCCTAGACCACCAGGTCACCTATTATTTGTTATAGAAACACTATTAGCCTACTAATGTTAATTACAAACCATCGAACACAAAATTTAATTTGATTTCTTGTTGGAATTTAGATTGAAATGTATTATACAAATAATTCAAATATTTGAGAATACATAAGTTTTATTTGTTGAATACTTTAAAAGCTTATATATGATTGTGAATCGTTATAAGTTTAAGATCCAAATGGTACCTCACTATCAGTCAGGTTTTTTCAACACTATTTCGCTCAACTATGATATAGCGTGATACACCTACGCTATTTCCTGTAAAATAAGGAGTACAACAGAAGATGTCCTGTCTCGATCCTTTCAGCACTTTTTGACTTAACTGTTAGAAAACAAACAGAAAATCAACTGTACAAACAAATGTAGAGTTTTATTATACCAGTGTGTGTTGAAAAGTGATTCCTCCTAATTATTTTTGCCAGGAAGTGGGTGTATATATTTGAATGAACCAAAACAATTAAATCTATGGTACTTTACCTATGTTCACTTATTATTCAACATAATTACCCTTGCGGTCTACACACGTGCGCCAACGTTATACAAGTATCTCGACTCCGTCACGATATAATTTAATATCTTTGCGACGCAACCACAGCTTCACATTTGACTTGACTTTGCAGTACGATCCGAAGTGATAATCTCGAAGGCGTGGCTTCCTTAAGTTTTGGAAGGAGCTGGAAATCCGATGAAGCAGAATCTGGCCTGTACCATGGGTGATTCAAGACTTTGGAACCAAGGCGTGAAATACCCCCAGCAGTTTATATCACGCTGGTGTGAGGTCGAGCGTGGTTGTATTGAGGGAAAGACTGTTTAATGTAAGTACAAACTCTTTGAAGTCTTGATTTCAGTTTACTCAGTAACTTTTAGGATCTCTTGTTCATCGAGGCATAAATTATGAATACACCACATATCTAACATGTCAGAAAACTGTGAGTATGACTTTGCTTGCTGACGCTACATTCGTTAATTAATTTGGTACAGGTGATAATTTGTTGCTATACTGTGTTGACATTATTTGGTTCTCTGGCTAAAAATTATGCACCCAGCTTTCATCTCGCTTTACGATGCTATCCAGAAATTCTTCGCCATTGCAGTCATGGTGCAGCCAAAAGTGTGGGTTAATTTACGCCCACTTATTTAATTTTGGGAGTGAACATTCGAGGTGCCCATCGCTCTCACACCTTCTTATAACAAAGATCTGTAACCAATTCCCGCAAGTGCTCACGTGAAATTCTAGTTTTGCACACTAGTTCCTGTTGAGAATCACGGTTATTCTGTTGAATAAATTCATCCACACGGTTCCAGTAAGCCTAATTGGTAGCTGTTTGTGGCCTTCCACTCCATTGTTGGTTGTCAGGTTGAGAGTGGCTCATTTGAGCTTTACATCGCGAGCACAAGCAGCCCAATGTAGGATATTTTGATTTCTACTCATTCCTCTCTATAAATAAGAGTAATTTGCCTATGAATGTCATTTGGAGGCACGTTATCTTCAGTTGGGAACTTGATCCTTGCATGTTGTTTCATTTGTACTGATATATTCATATTATAATCCGAGATATTTACAAACGTAGTTCAGAGAATGCTTGTGACAGAGGTTGGAAACTTTACCTCGTGACTCGGGAAATACTAGGGATTTGAATTCATATTAATTTTGACTCATACGAGTGTTTATCTGATATTTTATAATAAGAAGTCTTTTATTTTCAACACGTCTATGTCTAGCAAGTTGAATTTAATACTCTTGCTAGGTGCATTCCATTGCATTTACCTCCTAGCTAGCATTAATACTATTACCTTGTTGTATTAAGTAATTAACTAAAGCGAGGTCCTCAACAATATTTGAAACCGAGAAAATAATAAATTAGCCTGTTTAACATCCCAGCTTTACCAGACAATGATGAACCCAACATTTACAAAATTTTGTCTATGTATAAACTTGTAAGAAAAATCGCTTTGGAAATCGAACATTAAGACTCTAAACAAGTGTAAGAAAGTAAATAAATATCTTGAGTAAAATAGTAAATACTGAATTGTATTTTATACGTTTTAACAATTAATAATAGTTATTGTTATTTAAAAATTACTTTTTAATGCTAAGACAATAAGGTTCAAGTACTAATTGTGAATATACTAAATATATTTTAGATTAAGTTGCCTATACCTTTCTCATTGAATCAGAGTATAAAAAAGGTGCTTTACCTAGATAGATTTAGTAAACAAATTCAACAACAAGTAGTGAGGGACACTACCACTGGAAGATTTCTACATGTAGGATTCACAGTTTTCGCCTTTTCCATCTATCCCCTCCACACCCCATAATGATTTAAAAAAATTACTATACTAGATTTAGAAAAGTATATTTTATATATATTAACAAATTTTTATTACAGAACGAGTTTTGATTTAATTTCTTAATTTTCATAGTTTTATGAGTGAATACAAATAACTACTGCATTGAGTTGTATTGAAGTATATTACTTTTTGTTAAATTATGAGGGGTGGGTATTAGTTGTTTTTGGTCAGATTTGGACTAAGTTCTCAATTACTTTTAAAAGCATCATATACATGTTTTTATTTGGTTAATTTTAGAGTAACTTAGATAAAATTGTAAGAATGTTTTATAATGTCTAGGTTTTATCCACCTCTTGGAATAATGGTTAAATACACATATCTAGAGTTGATATAACCCTATCTTAATCATAAATGGTTGACTACCAATATCTGTTTACATATACAGTAGAACTCCAATTATCTGGACTACAATCATCCGGATCGATTTGGGGGAAAATACAAAAATTAATAAATCGTTAGAGGAACGGCGAGAATGCGGGTCGTTGACCTTCACGTGCCATAGTTGCCTAGAGCACGTGATCACCGGCTGGGGGACGGGACACAACTCCTACCCCCCAAAATGCATCTCTTCCGCCCTCACTCCTCGACCACTGTCAGTTCGCGTTATTGTATTGCACTGTGTTTATGCATCGCACTTTCTCATACTCGATGTGTGTTTTTACTTGGGTTTAAAATGGATCCAAAACGTAAACGTGTTGTTCTTTCATTGAGTGATAAAGTTGTAATTATAGATCAGTTGAATAAAGGAGTGTCTGCTAAAGAACTAGCTGAGAAACTTGGTATAGGAACTTCTACGATTACTGACACTAAAACTAACAGTGTGAAGATTTTAAACTTTGTGAGCTCATTAGAAAGTAAGGACGGGAGCTCTTCAAGGAAAATGATGAAAAAGGCAAAAAAATGATGAACTTGAGATCGCTGTTTACAAGTGGTTCCTGCAACAACGTCCAATTTGTCCAATTTGACCGATCTTAGGTCCGATTTTATGTGATAAAGCGATGATGTTCTGTGAAAAGCTTGGTTGTGTGACTGACTGACTTTAAGGCAAGCCAGGGTTGGCTACGGAACGTTAAATTTCGGCATAGCATTCGCGTGTTAGAAGTTGCCAGTGTAAAACTTTCTGCTGATATAAAAGCTGCAAATAAATTTCTGTAAACTTATGAGGATGAGATTAAGACCTTGATCTTGACCTTATTTACAACGCTGACGAAACCAGTCTTAACTGGAAAGCAATGTTAAGAAAAAGTTAGCTTCCAAAAAAAGAAAAAAAACTGCTACATGACATAAAGTAAGCAAAGATGTCACAGTGCTCGTTTGTGCCAACTCTGCCGGTAATCAGCGACTACCTTTGCTATTGATGGGAAAATCTAAGAAACCAGGATACTTTAAAAATGTACAGAATATACCAGTGATATACATGCACCAAAAAAATTTGGAATGGTGGGAAAAAGCTTTTATACCTGAAATAAATAAAAAATTAAAGCAGAAATAGGAAAATAGGTAAAGGAGTTATTCTTAATTGACAATGCACCAACTCATCCATTAATTGAGCTTCTAGAAAGAGAAAACGGAGACTTAAGTGCATGTTCTTGCCATCAAACGTCACAAGTCTGCTGCAGATTATGGACCAGGGTGTGATTGAGTGCACCAAATGACAATACCCAAGGCAAGTTCTCCGTAAGTTACTCTTGGCCGAGGAAGGTGAAGAAAATGTTCTGGATTCGTAAAAGAAAATAAATATGAAATACCGCTGTTACATGATTGCAGAAGCTTGGAATCAGGTTAAAAACTTGGAACAGAATAAACGGCACATCAACAAAAGAACAACTTGAATTGGAGAAACAAAAAGAAAAGGCTAATGAAATGGAACAGAAAGTGAGAGTGGATGAAATTGTGAACATTGTGAAGGGAATCTCTGGATGCTCTGAATGGGATGTTGATGATGTGGAGGAGTGGTTTTTGTGTGACTCAAATGATCAAGGATTCCAGATAATGACAGATGACGAGATCTTAGAGAGCGTTGTGGATGAACAGCAAGGAGATGGAGAGGGCGAGGACTGGTGAAGGGATGGAAGATGAAACAGTTCTTACGCACGCAAAAGCTTTTACGTTGTTTTGAAAACGCCTTAAAGTAGATGGAACGGCAACCAGAATGCGAATGTGTACAACAAATTGCTGTCAAACGCCTGCAGAAAATTTCGGCATGGAAACGAGTGACTTATTCAAAGCAACGTACGCTATTCGAGATCTTCCAAGTAAAATAGAGTATAGGTATATACGTACTACAATGTACAAAATTTCTAAAAACATTTGTATGCAATTAATACAGTATTTGAATTTTTTGTTTTTACTTTATTTACATATTTTAACGAAATTTTAATAGTACATTACTTATGTTTGCTTAGTTAGTTTTTATCAATAATAATTCGGTTTTTACTTTGTCAGACATAGTTTTTCCTTAATTATTCCTGAGCTACATCCAATTATCCAGATTTACGCATACCCGGATCGGATATCTTCAATTAGTCCGGATAGTTGGAGTTCTACAATATATTAATTTTATAATTTTATGTAGATATTTACTAGAGAGATTTTACTAGGTTTAAGTCAACTTTAGTAGATAAATATACATTTATTTGTTATTTTGAAGTACTTAGTCAGTTGTTTAGTAGGTAAATTTTACTTTTGTTCTAACAATTGAAGTCCTTGGAGCTTTTCAAGTTACAGTATTAGCTATCGTCTTATTTTAACCTGTAGATTAAAGATATCTTCTGGCTACCAGGGGATGATGATTTTCAAAATGACCAGTTTCCAAATGTTTGGATAAAATTATGAAATTAAATATATTGTTTCAATTTTCATAGAATAAATCAACGTAATTTATCAAGAATTTGAATATGTATGAAACCTAGTCTAATCCCATGTGATATGAAGAGGAAAAGTGACCTTAACATTTATTTAATCTTATATATTATTAGAAGTTAGTGTGACTTAGAAACCTTAGATAATCCTATACAATATTAGGATTAAGAGTAGTCTTGGGATATTATTCACTTCAAAGTAATACTAGGAGTACTAGTGGTATTAAAACCTTATTTAATCACAAATAATATCTGAATCAAGAATGACTTTGAAACCTAATTTAATCCAAAATAATACAAGGACTAAGAGTGGCTCGTAAACCCGATGGAATCACTAATAATATTGGGATTAAAATGGTAAAGAAACCTGGTTTAGTTAGAAATAATACTAGAAGAGCGGTATGAAAACCTTATTAAATCCCATATTTTACTAGGAGTAAAAGTGGCTATAAAACTTAGTTTGATCCAATATAATATAGTTAGAAAGGCGTATAAACCTCATTTAGTCCCATATAATACCAGGCGTAATAGTGGGAAATAACCATAATTTAGTCCCATATTATACCAGGATTCTAAGATTAGGAGCATTGTAAAAATTACTTCACCCAATCATTTTCTGATTTCAGATTATGAACTCTATTATATCAATTAATAAGTACGTTTTTATTATCTAGTAGATAATCACATTTTTATCTAGTATCATCCAAATAAATAGCTCTGTCCTAACATTATATTTTACATATAACAATAATTGTAAGCAGCTATTAAGAATGACGCCGCCGAATTTCAAGCTTTTTTATTTAATTGTTTTCTTCTTCTCTTTTGTTTGTAAGTATTTTCAGTATTATTTAAAACAAATTTACTCTCTACATGTTTATAGAAAACATATTTTTAGACGTTCATAAGATTGATGTGCACGTTAGCTAGGTAGTCCAACTTATTTAATGTTTTTGATGAGGTCGAGGATGGTGTCAATAAATTACTATTTGGCTGTAATAAGAGTATTTTTCCAAAGTGGTATTAAACTTTTCCTCCACGAAAATGATTGTACGTACGTATTCTAAATTCTACATTCTACATCCATATCTCAATATAAAATTAATCGAATAGGCCAGACGTATAGTAAGGCATAGTAAACCAATCTCTATCTTATTCTTCACTCAATGGATTAGGCTATTTACCTGCTAGGCCTTCGCAATTTTTTTAGCTATCTATTCTTGGGTCTACCTGGGTAAACCAAACTTAATATATAAAAAACAATGTTCTGACTCACTCACTCAATAACTCATCATCGTACCTCCCTATCCCTCAGACCTGAAATCTTAAAAGTTGATATGGAGGTCCCATTAAAGTCATATTATGAATTCAATTAGAAGTTTTTTTTGTACTTTCACCTCTTAGAGTGTAAAACGAATGCTGAAAGATTGAGACCATCATGAAAATTGGATCTAAGAACTGGAAAGCATAAATTTATCAGGCAGGTAAAGGGATTTTCCTATATACAAAATAACCTAAAAATGGGGATCTGAAATATAGGTGCGAGGGAGATACAATGTGAAAATTCAGTTTAGATGGTATATAACATTAAAATTAGACATATAATTAGAGGAGAGACAGTTGTAGATAAACAAATATTATTATTATTATTATTACCGCGTCTTACTACCCGTTCGGTTCATACGCACTTACGCTAATGTGAAATGGTAGGGTGATTGTGAGATGAAATGGAAGACCTACAGTTTAACGAGGGATCCAAACCATGGTGAAGGCCTGGCATTCCACACAGATAAACAAATAAATTTGAAATATGAAATTCTTAAGAGTTAGTCGGAGAAAAGGATTTTTAGAATTCAAAACTTACAAAACTAATATAATTGACTACTTATTAGTAGGCATAACATATAAATTCAGAAGCCAGTTCAAGGAACCTCTCAAAACATTTATAAAAGTCTGAAAATCTTACATTTTTAAATGGGACCTCGGGAAATAGAGTAAAGAGAAACAACCAGATGAAACACTTTTTAGGTCTGGTGGAAAAAAAAATCAGTGGGTAGATGGTCCCTAGAGATAACAAAATAAAACTTAAAATTTCTAAGTTTGGATTTGATGATATGGTGGAGAGTCGGGAGGGGGAGGGCAAATATACTCTGTTTAGAATCTGGTCTGGGGCGTATTAAATATTATCACAAGAGCTTAGCTAAAGTGCCAGCGACATCCTCGAAGGAACTGTAGATCTCATTGATACGTTGCAATATTTACTCTCTCTTGATTAGGTGTTGCCAAGCCTCCCCAGTCACGTTTATTAAAACAATAGGAATTAAGCTAGAGATAATATCTCTAGATTCCTAACAATCTCATATTTTTATGACAATTTTTTTTTATTCTGCCAACGTTTGAAAAGCGTAGTTGCAAGATTGATCGTATTTTAATAAAGCGAGAGAATCCCAATACGTCAAAATGACAGCGCTGTTATCTAACACTGACCCTGCAGTGTCAGCTCATATTCACTGATATAATCAGTGTTTATCAAACACACAATCCTATGGTGATTAGATAAATTATAGGGTCAATATACTAAACAAGCCCATTGTTATAATGTAATTAATATAATCTTTATTGTTTATCATTGTTTGGATGGTTTTAACCAACATACTTAGTAAACACTTAAGTTTTTTTTTAAAATAGCTCTCTTAAACACAAACTTTCCAATCATACTGCTTATACCAGTCCACAGCTTTTAAAACTAGCTAACCTAGGACTGCCCAACAACCAGCACTAGACTCAAGTAATAGGTAATAAGATTTAAATAATTCACCATCTCTCCAAGGGCATGTTTGTTCAGTTTCTTTACATTATTTCACCTATAACTTTATTATTGGGTGTTTTTGGTTTTTAATAGCAAATCTTTGTTTTAATACTTAAAAGGTATATACTTTTTTAGAACTATTGGCTATTTATTTGAATATTTTGTTTAAAATATTTCATTAATAAAAATTTGGATATTAAGATTTGACTCAAAGCTATTAGAATAGGACACATTATGGATTTATATTTTTTATTTAATATTTTAAAATAAAATTTCAAAGACATTTTATTTTCAGAGCTATACATTCAGCTCCAATTTACTTGTACAACAAATTATCACTGAATTCATGAAATTTGAAAATTTAACAAATTTCTTACTTTCTACCATAATTTAATATTAATTAAATACATAACCGTGTTATAGCTAATGTCTTTTCGTAAGTCAAATTTTAATAGTTATTATAAATTATAAAATTGTGTTATACTACTTTTGATATTAGGGTTAGATCTGTTTGTTAGTCTGTTTGTTTATAAGGCATTCTATATTTACAAAATGAACAACTCCCACACCAACCCTTTATCCCATGGGACAAGAACAACTCCCACACCAACCCTTTATCTCATGGGACAAGAACAACTCCCACACCAACCCTTTATCCCATGGGACAAGAACAACTCCCACACCAACCCTTTATCCCATGGGACAAGAACAACTCCCACACCAACCCTTTATCTCATGGGACAAGAACGACTCCAACACCAACCCTTTATCCCATGGGACAAGAACAACTCCCACACCAACCCTTTATCTCATGGGACAAGAACAACTCCCACACTAATCCTTTAAATCGTGCGGCAGGAACAACTCCCACACCAACCCTTTATCCCATGGGACAAGAACGACTCCCACACTAATCCTTTATCCCATGGGACAAAAACAACTCCCACACTAATCCTTTAAATCGCGCGGCAGGAACAACTCCCACACCAACCCTTTATCCCATGGGACAAGAACAACTCCCACACTAATCCTTTATCTCATGGGACAAGAACAACTCCCACACCAACCCTTTATCTCATGGGACAAGAAAAACTCCCACACTAATCCTTTAAATCGTGCGGCAGGAACAACTCCCACACCAACCCTTTATCTCATGGGACAAGAACAACTCCCACACTAATCCTTTAAATCGTGCGACAGGAACAACTCCCACACCAACCCTTTATCTTATGGGACAAGAACGACTCCCACACCAACCCTTTATCCCATGGGACAAGAACAACTCCCACACCAACCCTTTATTCCATGGGATAAGAACAATTCCCACACCAACCCTTTATCCCATGGGACATCTCCAATGCATTAAAACTAAATTAATTTAAAGTTAGCCCATAAATGTCATTGATAATATTTATAGAGGTGGAAAACACCACCCACAACCCATTTAAGCCCACTTCTGATCTAAATACATTGCAGTGATACATTGATATTAACCTATATTGATTAATTTTAAAAAAAGGTTTATTTTATTAAAGTTTTAGTGTTTAATGTATCAATAAATATATTGCTTTAAGGCTCGTGAACAAGATGAATTGAACTAATTTTATATCTATTTTTATTAATTTTCTCTGCTATTTTCAATATCTAAGGCAAGATTAAAATTTGAAAATAGGCGTTTATGAAAATACTCGTAGTAATATTTTCACATTGTTCTTTGAAATAAAAAAAAAAATCCAGGTATGTAATTATTTACTAATAGTTCTTTTGGCCTTTATATTTTTACAAAAGCAAAAAAAAATATCACCGTTTCAGTTGATATAGATCAATAGAGTTCAATATATATGAAACAATAGATGGATTGATTAAATTGAATAAATTAATATGTACTTTCTTTTTATCAATTGATAAATATAACGTTGTGTTAGGGAATATGGCTATCTCTAGAATAAAAAAACCCTTTGTATTAATACAAGTGGGCCTGATAGATTAGAGGAAGTATTAAAAAGGGAGGACTTAATGAACTAATATAACTTATATACTTATGATATCCAATATGTATATATGTTTAAGGAATATTTATTAAATTGAATATATTGAAATTGCACGACAACCATTAATATTATTTCATAAATTTACCACTGTAAAATATATTTAAGCCACATTTAAAAAATAAAATATTTGAAAATAATTACGTTATGTTTTTCATATTAACTAGCAAGTACAAAAACCGAGCAATGTATCGCGAGAAAATATGATCAAGAGAGTATTGTTTGCGTATGCAATGCTACCTATTGTGACTTGATAGAACCAACAACAGTGGATCAACTCGCTGGCAATGTTGCCCGGCATTACATATCAACTATAGAGGGTCGCCGATTGGAACCAGCTACACT
Source organism: Timema shepardi (assembly GCA_902151425.1). Taxonomy (NCBI): domain Eukaryota; kingdom Metazoa; phylum Arthropoda; class Insecta; order Phasmatodea; family Timematidae; genus Timema; species Timema shepardi. Next base: position 39,453 of record CABFVX010001901.1, on the reverse strand, counting down.
TCACTTCTCAACTGAGACACGTATGATGATTTATATTTTAAAACAATTTATTTTGTATTATCCAAATATTTGACATATATATAAGTCATATACAAGATGTTAGGAAACTCATTGCTCAAACTGCACATATAGCTTGTTTGAACCAAAAGTAAAACAAAATACCTGTACACTTAGATCCGGAAACCTATGCTAGTACCATTAAACTGTGTTCAAAGTTTCGGTGTAAAGCACCGGTATAAAAAGAAAACTGTTCAAGCATGCGTATACAACAATTTTCATAGGAGTCATGTGCGCAGCACTGCACATGTAATTATGGCAAGCACATTCTAATGTAGGAACGTTAATTATGACCTTAAGAACATATTCGCATATATAGATTGATATTAATAACAACACTAGTAGGGCCTACCGAATTTATCTAAACTAGTTAAATTAAATAACCATTTAATTATTTATTTATAAAAAATAGTATTACAAAAACAAATCATTGCTTTTTCTATACTCTTCTGTCATAAATATACCATTAAGATACAAGTCATGTTAAATTTATGTTTTATTTAATCATCCTAAAAGTCATATCTGAAACTATTTTTATTTTTGTAATATTAAAATACATTTATAGTATACTATGGTAATGTAAATTTATTTTTTTGACCAAACATTTTTGTTGAAGTGAACATTTCTGATGCTATCTACTTCCAAGTGAACGAAAATGCGACTTACCAACAAATCCTGGGGTTCGGGGGGGCCATGACGGATTCAGCTGCTATTAATATCGATTCTCTGAGTGAAAGTGCACAACAGCTGTTGTTAAGGTAGTTGAATAATTTGTTTTTGTTTGATCAATTTTTATGAGTTGTTGACATTAAATGAATGGAACACTGCCTCCATAGAAATAAATATATTTTTAGAAACCTTTAAATTAATTTATATTATGTGTAAATTAAAGTAATATATTATTTTGGATAATTTTACGATTAATTAGTCAAATATAGCAAGAATTAGTTCTAATAATATTTTAACTAGTTCAATTTATTCAGTTAAAATTTTTATTTTAATTAATTATTGTCTAGCATTCAATTCTAAAACTTAATTAATTAAACGTTTATTTATACTAATGTGTATTAGTGATTATATTTTTAGGGTAGTTGAAATAAACTAATGGTTTTTTAAAATTCTTATTTCAGTGCTTATTATTCTCCGGAAGGAATAGAATATTCATTTTTACGAACACCCATAGGAAGTTCTGACTTTTCCACGCATTATTACTCCTTAGATGACAGTGTAAATGATACTACTTTGGAATATTTCAATCTCACAAAAGAAGACTACTCGTTAAAGGTTTGCTAACTTAAAGTAAAATTTATTCCCTAATATATTATTGGTCACTAAAATTACCTAACATAATTACTATATTCTTAGCTAATTATTATATAATTGGCTCAGCTAAATCTTCATATTTTGTTAAATAAAGTAGAAGTAAATTGAACTATATAAAAGGTCGGGATTGGATTAGATAGATATAACTATGCAAACATCAGAGATACGAGAGATGAGAGACTATGATGAACTTGAAGATATAGGGGAACCAGCTATTGCTCCTTTTGTTAGCTTCATAGGCACGATATATAATGCTGAACATGAAGTGAGGTCTAATTAAACTAATGACACCCTTGCCAAATTTATTGATTAATATTAAGATAAATTAAATCACTCTAAAATATCTAAATATAATTTATTAGGTTCTAAAAAGTTAATAATAGACATAAAGATAAAGAGTTAAAATGACATTTACATGAATATAAATGTTATAGATTATATATATATATATATATATGCATACATATATGTGTGCTGTTGACTAAAAAAAGGCAAAGCCGACTAGACACTCCGGTAAACTCCAACTTTAAGAAAATGATAATTAAAATGCGTAGGAGATCCTTTTAAAACATTCTCCTATTTATTTCGTTTCTCTGACATCTATAGTAATTTATTCTAGATACCTAACATAAAACGAGTACAAAGTTTGAGTAGCGGTAAAGTGAAACTCTTCACAACCGCTTGGTCTGCACCAGACTGGATGAAGAATATACAGACAAATGGACTGAGCAGTCTTAAACCAAAGTACTACCAACTTTGGGCAGATTACTACATCAAGTAAGTGATGATTATTCGTAAACTAGCTGTAAGTAAAGTTTATGTGAAAATGAATTTTTTTATTGACATTTTGTCAGGCCTTTTCCATATTACTTGATGTGTAGAAGTTAGAATTAGCTGTGTTCGTGTGTGTAGTTGAAAGATAAATATTCTTTTATATTTAATTTTTTTACGTGTTTTATATGTAATTTAGTACTAAACATTATAGGTCTACCATATTTAATGAAACATAAAGCATATTTATTAAAAACGTGCTAACGTGCCATTTAGTTTGAATTTAGAAAATGAGTATTGTGCTGGTTAAAACTTAACAAAGCACTGCGCTCACGACATTAATTTAGTTTCCTATAGTTTGATAATTTGTAATATTCCATCAATATAACAACATTTAAAATATAAAACTTTAAAAATTACTTACACTAATCAAAAAGAACATTTTAAGCAACATCATGTATTAATGATATTAGCAACCGCCCGTGGGGAATGCAAACTTAAGATACCTTCACAAGGAAAATATATACAAAAATTATTTCCCAAATATCACCTTTTAATTAAAAATATGACTTAAAAATTAAAATATAATTATTCCTTGTATGCAATTGTTAATTTTTCATTTAAGGGTACGGTAAAAATGTCATACTACATTGTTGGACTGGTTATTTGACCCACCACGCTTCAATTTTGAGATAACAACTCTCAACGTCTAGATTTTGGAAATTTAAAGTTAAAATTTATTTAATTCAACATCTAATATTATATCAACTACAATATATAAGCTTTAATTTAAATATAGTAATTAAATAAGTTCGTTAGATTTATGAAAATAATTTTCTTAAATTACGGCTTTTCATGGTAAGATTGTAAACTTTTCGATTACAATTTTAGAAGAAAATGTTTTATATTAAAAATAAAGTAAATTAAACTTGGTTTAATCTAACTCAAGAAATATCTGTCGAGATAAATAATTGTTATTTCTGAAATTGTAGCTTCTTAATAATATATTTTTTAAATTTGAAATTTTGGACACATCCAAGGTGTAAAGTCTTTAATTCTCTTTTAATTATGGAAATAGTTTAGGTTGTTCTGAGAATTATTGTTAAAAAGAAGCAATTAACAGTCTAAATATCTAAATAGTTATATAATTTGTTACGTACTAAAAGCTCACAGGATGAATTTTTATATAGTACCTGTTTGAAATACATCAGAAGTGCACTAGGTAAGTGCATCAAAAACGCATAATTTTTTGTAATTAATGAGCCCCATATGGCAACACCTATTGTTGGTTACATTCTAACCAAACAATCCTTGTCCAACCTATTACTGTAGTTTTATTATTTATTGTAATAATTGTAAAGAGTAAGATGGTTGTTCCCTGTAATTTTATTATTTCAACGTAGCTATTGTAAAGAGAAAGAGGGCTGTTTACAATATATGTTGGCCGTGTTGACACGATATACCGTTGTTGTTCTTTAGATATGCTCTTTTGATCCATATATTCATGCGTTTTTGATTTGAGGTTTGACTCATTATTTCAAATCACTATTGAGTTAAATTCACACCCGATGTTGTAAGACCGTCAAAATTATCAAAGATTACCAATAGCCAAGAGGAGATCAAAAGTTTATAAAAAAACAACTTTAATATTTAGCCTAACTTTTTATAGCATTACTTATGGTCGAATTGTAAAATACTTTTTGAAGTTTCAAAACTACTTACCAGTACGCATTATTGTTAAAACTTATATGTTTAGTACTGTAATGATAAATACCTCTTGTGTAAGCAATTGTACTCATTGAAGATTAATATAAGTATGCGCAAAATAAAAAAAGTTCTTATAGACTTTTTTTTTCAAGTTTTATCTTTCTTTTCATATTTTTCAGAGGTCGTAAACAGACATAATTTCAGACACATTAGTTTTTATTTTAAAAGAATAAAGTAAAAGAGTAAAATTTATTGTTACTCCCTAAGCTAGTCATTAACCAATTTAATGATAATTTTTTGAATATAAAATATTTTTCCAAACAAATTTTATATTTATTTATAATTTGACATCAAATTATTCAGACTGCATCTTATTTGTATGGCTTTATTTCCAAGGCAAATTAAATAACTGATTTGCTTTCTTTACACTTGTTATAGGTATTTAGATGCGTATGCAGCAGAAGATATACATTTCTGGGGATTAACCCCCCAAAATGAACCCGACCATGGCCACTTATATTATGAAGGGTTCAACAGCATGGGATGGTCGGCCGATCAGCAGCTGGATTGGGTTGTGGCCAACCTTGGACCCGCTCTAGAGAAGAACGGCTATTCAGAATTAGAACTCATGGTTCTGGATGACCAGCGTGTCTATCTTGCTAATTGGGTGGAAACGGTAATAACAATTATTATTATTTTTCAAGTAAAATGCAAACATTGATTATATAGTTTATAGAGTGATATGACTTTCTCATAATATGAAATCACATAGGAGTTTTATACGTTGTTTCTCTAATTGTGTACCTTTGTTGGAAGGGCACAGTTAATTAGGTGTATGTACTCTAATTCATGGCTTTGGCTCACACCTTTAAAAATTTAATTAACCTCACTATATTATTCATTCATTGTTTCTTTATCATCCTCACCGCCCATTAACTAAAAACGTTTTAGATTCTTTGTCATTTTATTCTCTTACATTACATTAATTTTAATTATAATATCAATGACTCCTTAACGAAAGTAATAAAAATAATAATCAAAATTATTTTTCGTTATGAAGTGTATTAGTAAAGTATGGGCTTGTTTTGTGTGTATACATAAGAGTATAACCTATACAGCCCAATTTCTTAAGTATTTATACATTTGCATTAGTGTGTTTGTGATTTTAAGTATCCATTGGCGAGTAAAAGTTAGGTCAGGTCTAGAGATTGAAGTAAGTAAGTAGGTTACAAATACCTAGACATAACCATTATGTCTCAGTAATCTCTAGTGCAACACTATATAACTATGAATACAAATATTATCATTCTGATCATCTAAGTTAGTAAAGTATATTTATTTTTCATTTTTCGAATAAAACCTTTGTCAATATCTTGTTTTTCTCATCACCACGTATTACTACTTGTTCAGGTTATTAGCATATGATAAATACTCTTACTCTATTGGGATTTTTTCTATAGCGTATAGCATTACTAACCGGAAGCGACATGACATCCAGATTAGTTCGTCTTTATTTAGACTATTTGCCACTCAGGTGGCACAGAGCATTGCCCAAAGTACACCTATGGAGGTTATCTACACGTCGTACCCCCAATGAGATGATGCTATGGTGATATTGAATATGTGGTGTGGACCAGCAGGAGTCTTAAACTCGACATAATTTTCCAACCTATGGTGATTATTGGGATAATTACCCTCAAGAGAAGAATATCCACGTTACCAGCTGGGAGCAAAGCCCAGGATCCCTAGGTTCATAGCCAGGTGCACTGACCACTATAGCACCGGGTGGATTTTATTGGGATAGGAATGAGGAAGGAAGCATTTTAGAGATAAACTACCCACATTTGCATGGAAGCAGAGTGGGAAAACATTTAGTAAAAATTACTCTCAGTAGACACAGCTGGGATTGAAACCCCAATCTCCTCGTCTTCAGTAGGTCAGTCTAACACAAGAGTGACACCTAAGACCATTCGGTCACTAAAGCGAGTGCTTTTTTTTAAATATCATAAAATATTTAGGTTATCTCACTTAATTAATGGCTGATCCATACACTAAAAATATTAATATTACTAAATAAATAAATTTATTATTATTATTTATCACCGCATCTTACTACCCGTTCGGGTTGTACGCTTTAACTACTAATTAAGCTAATGGATTAAAAATAGGGAAGGTTAATTTAGAGGAAGTGAACCCGCATTTTCATGGAGGGAGAGGGGAAAACTATTTAGGAAAAACCACCCCCAGTTCACCCGGCTGAGATTCGAACCTTAATCTACCCGTCCTCAGCAGTCGAGCTCAACACGACTAGCGCGTTAGCCAACTACGCCACCGAGGCGGGTAAAAATAAATATTGTAGAATTACCTTTGATTAATATATCCTGTTTAAAAATTTAAAGATAGTTGTTTATATAATTGTGTTACATTTTACAATAAATATTTACTGAGATGAAATGGAGATATTTTTTCAAAATCAATCAAAATAATCTATAATAATTATAACAAATCATTCCACAATAAAATCGTTATAGTTAATATAATTATTAGAAAACCTACATTATACATGCCTTACACTACTCATCTTGTCCATTGAGCATTTGGGGTTCAGATTTGCATAGTAATTAGTGAAATTTCATTTTTAATTTATTTATTTGAGGTATTTAGTATTCACTTTCTGAACCGATTGATTATATCAGCACACGAGAATTTCTATGAGCGAGAGCAAAAGGGCCTACTAATTTTACCGGGAAAGGTATATTCACATACCATCTAGGGCTCTTTTACATGCCACAATTGACATGGGGCCAACGGCTTTACTACCTCTCTGACGGAAGTTGTACTACGGATTTTTATCACTCAATAAAAATCCGTCGACTTCTTCTGAGTTTGAACCCACTAAGACGGGTCCAGAGGCAACCATTTTACCCCAAGACCACCTTAGTCGACAAAATTTATGTTTTTATTATTTAAATATATTTATAAGCTATGGCGATAAATAATAATCAAAATAAATTAAAGTGTGAATACTATTCCAAGATTCCTGTATCCTTACAATGATACGATGTGATAAATCTAAAACTAGTATCTTCTTTTATGTGTTAGCTTTGCGACCTTAACATTTCTCGATGCTCAATCACTTGTTTGAAAATCAAAATTTATGGTATTTTTGTTTGATTTCCGGGTTAGTGGCCTTTCAATCGATGGCGGGTAATAAGCCAATTTGAATTTACGCTATTTCTATTGGCAATGTCACGTGAGAATTGGGCGTAACATAGTTAAGAGGGAAATTGCGGTAGGAAGGTAGGATTAGAAAAAATAAATAAAAACAAATCATGTATATGATCTTCAATGAACACATTTTTAACCAACCATGGCTAGATGTGTTTGGTGGATTATACATTTTTTGTGAACTAGATTTTTACTTACAACATTTTTAATTTTAAATAGCTTAGATTAGTTTTTATAAGCTATATATTTATGAAAATTATATTTACAATTATGAATAAGTTTAATATCTTGCTAAAACACTCATTTAAATCAATGAATGCATTCCCAAAATTAAATGTTAAAATTAAGATAGGATAGACAAATTATTTATCTTAAATTTTAGTGGAGATGAATTAAGCTTGGAATTGGCACGACATCAACTATATAACCATTTTAACTATAGCAAGACATGTCAATAACAATGCACTGTACAATAAGAATGGGAGATCTATAAAACGGTTACTGTAAAACATGTATGTAGGAAATTAGATGCATAATATTAAATATCTCACCGTATTTTTTAAACTAGTACAACGTTGATTTATAAACATAAATCTATTCATTGGTATAATCTAAGGCAAAGGAGTGTAATTTTAGTTAAATGTAACCAACAATGAAGAATGGAGAAGATAGGTTGATCACGGGCAAGAATAAACTTGGCACCCTGCCCTTCTATCCCCTTTCTACCACAATCCATACGGCTAGGATTCAAACCTCAACCCTCTTTACCCCAAGCATAGTCTATTACAAGACTTGCACCAAGACCCAATGAAAATCAGCAGTGGATACTATTTTCACTAGCCCCAGAAATATTTTAAATCACTAGATGTCACCGTTTATAACATTTATGTTATATCTTAACTATATAACGTCGATGAGTTTAGTAAATATTTATTTACGTCCATGGTTATTGCGTGTTTCTGACTCCTAGCTATGACACAGCGGTTTAATATTACGCGTGGTTTTAAATTCAAGTTAGTTTCCCTAGTAGTCTTTCATATTGTAATATTACGCGTGTTTCTCAAAGCCATGAATTTTTATCCTGGGGTTTGCCAATAGATTTCAGGGAGTCCGTGAACTTGTATTAAAAAAATATTAAAATTTAATTTTCATTAACTCATAAATATAATTTTCTTCAATAAGCACGTAGGCAACAAACCAAATTAAAATAAGAAGTAACAAAAGTTTTATCACCAATGTAATCACAGATCATATTTCAGTTGTTGCCAGGAATTTCCGTCCCAATTGTATTCTTTGCAAGATAAATACTTCCTCCTTTCCCCCACGTTTGCGATGAAAGAAATAGAGTGACAAAATACCAAGCGAAAATATATTTAATAAGAAAAGAGACAATACTTTGTCCCCTCCAAATCCCAAATCAATGTCAGCAAAAATACGATTAGTTCTTCACTCCCCTTTTTCTTAGCATTCCAGGAAGATTTTAATTAAATATCAAAGTAATTAGCAAAAAAATGCAACCCTGATTATCTTAAAACCATAAAAGTGATTGTGTTGTTAATCACTCCTTAAAACAAAAATATTTTTAAAACCTGGTAAAATATTTAGATGTAATTTATTTATATAGATATAATTATTAGCGTAATCGTATTTTAACACTAATAAAATACTTTTTGTTTAGGATGCACCCTTAGACCCTTTGCGACTTAGGTGACCGCCTAGCTTTGCTTATTGCACTGGTCCTGGTTGTTGCAGTTATTTGCAATCCTATGCATTCTATACATTTAAAAACATTCTTTTTAGAAGTGGTACTCTCGTAATTAATTTTATATTCAATTCATTAATAAGATTGTGTCATACGCTTTAGTACACATATTTATATTCTTTTTAATTCTAAATATAATGACGTCTAAATAATTTATAATATTTTGTCTACATTTCTTATAGATTTTTAAGAATGAAACAGCCAAAAATTTTACATCAGGAGTTGCTATTCATTGGTACCTGGACTCGTTTTCCGGTTCTAACCATCTTGATGCAGCACACGAAGCATTCCCCGACAAGTTCTTACTCTACACTGAGGCGTGTATAAGTAAGCTACATCCCTTTCACATATTATTTATTGTATGCTAGAGTAAATATTCCGTTTGAAGTTTCAGTAATAGTGATGGTTGATTATTTAATTATTTTAGACAAATTAAAAACAGAGATGAAGAAGAAAAAATATACAAGAGGACTTACAGAGGGGGAAAAAACGGATAAAAGTATACACATTATGGTGATAGACAGAGAGGGCAGAATAGATGATGTAGAAAATCAAAACAAAAGAAAAGTAATTAATATGACTGTATACGATGTCATTAAGATTTTTTTCTAATCTCAAATAATTTCTGTTAAACGCTTTGATATTATTTTTAGTTCAAAACAAATCTCATCTGAAAATGAGAATTTATGGAATATTTTTCTCTTAAAGCAAAATAAAATTTTTTCCAAGTCTTTAAACTTAAAAAATAATTTCTATACAAACCTATTTATTACATTATATATATATATATATATATAAACGTGTTTTATTACATTATTTATATAAACGTGTTTTATTCATTGCATAAAAATAAAACTATAAGTAGCACTATCAGTCTAAATGACACTCTAATTAACTTGTGACCTATGCTTTTAAAATTGTATTATCTTCTGTTGATCAACTTAACATAAAAATAAATTGCTGTATTCTTAATCATTTTAGTTCACGCTTACGGACAGTTACCAGTTTATCTAGGTTCTTGGAGCAGAGGAGAGTCATATATGTCCAGTATTATAGAGGTAATTCATAATACAAAATTTAATAATCACAATAAACTGATATCAATATGGCAGCTGGATCATATTTTACTAGATAATATTAAAGTAAATAGATAATTAATTTAAGTAGTATTATGTATAGTTAGTTAAATCAATAATATACATAATGTATTACACTTCACAACAGGGAAATTGCCTAATTATTCACACGTATCAGTAGTACACCTTTCAGGAACTGCACCTCAATTTATTTGTATGGTTACGAGAAAAACACAGAGAAAACTCAAATGGGAAAAAACATATTTTCAAGATTATTTTTTTTCCGCCACTGGCAATCCAATATATTGCAATCTAGACACTTTAGACAGTGGAACCTTTGCTGGGGCTAAGTGGCACTATACATTACATTTATAATGCAATTAATACAATCTAACATTATCATTACTAAAAATAATTAGGGTTAAGCTAATAATTTATTCAAATATTAACACATTGTTATAGATAATACTTTTTAATTTGTGGATATTTTACTAGGTAACTAATCATTGGGTTACTGGTTGGGTGGACTGGAACTTGGCACTTGACCTTGATGGGGGGCCAAATTGGGCAAAGAATACCGTGGATTCCCCGATCATTGTGAACGCCACGGCGGACGAGTTCTACAAACAGCCCATGTTCTACGCTCTAGCCCATTTCTCTAAGTTCGTACCTCCCGGCTCTGTTCACATCGGTCTTGAGACAGAAAACAACAGTAACTCTATAGAGAACGTGGCCTTTTTCACAGAAGATGGTATCAAAGTTATTATTTTACAAAACAAGTAAGATTTTTTCTTATCATAAATTACACCAAAAATTGGTTATTTTGATGACTTTCCTCTTTTCTTCATGTGTACAATTTTAACCTCCTCAATAAAGTTGCACTATTAATTATTCTATCAGTGTGATTTGAAATCCTTAATTATTATAACTATTATCAGTATTATTATTAGTAGTATTCACATTGATAAGTTTTATATAATTTTTATTATGATTATATAAGTATCAGTAGTAATTTTAAGAAGGGTGTGGTGGAGTGGTAAGCTTAACGTATAAAAAGTATGGAAATACAAACAATAATGCAGCTGGTCAATATTCACCATTAATTATATAATGTGTTGAAATTGGAATACACTAGTCAAAGAAAATATTCTGTTTTTAAAGATTAGATTGTTTTAATATACGTATATAAAATTTAGCCATATCTTGAAAATAGACGTGTATGTAATCTCCATTATTAACAAATCTTGAATAATTTATTTAATCACGAATAATCAACTTAATTGTCCAAGCTATTAAGAGTATTTACTTTAATGTTCTGCATACTATTTATTTATCAACTGTTTTTATTTACTATGCTTGGCAAAATGTACTATGATGATTGTATTTGAATTAACATGAATTTACTTAATCTTACATACTTAATCTTTATTCATTTAACTTATCTCATTTAACTTAACATTTTTCATCATATTTATAGTAAATTTACTAGACATTATTTAACAATAACTCAATCTTACTTGTTTAATAAATGTATCCTATCATAAAGAACCCCTAGAATATAGCTCAAATTAAATTAAGGTGACTAATATTAGGTAACATTAATTAATTATTCTGGTTCTAGGTTACTTTTCAACGAATATACACTATTAATGGATTTTAAGCTTTCGTGCGAAATTCTATGGAACGCTTATACTTTAAAACCACGATGATAGCTTTAAAATTACTCCTCTACCAGCCCTCGAACTATTTGATGCACCATCCCATCCAAATAAAAATTGGGTTAATATTTTTAACCAAAGTTAGGACAAAAATACATAGATTAGGACCTCCATGGTGATCCAAACTAAAAGTGATTGAACAGATGAGTCATTCTTTACAAAGCATCAAATCTGGAAATTTGTTTGGAAAATCTTGTTAAATTTAATATATATATAATGTACCAGATTATTAATTATATGTAAAAAATAAATCCATTTAGTTATATGATGCATGTAAGGAAAGAATGTTATTGGATTAAAAGTAGTCTTTCCAAAATTCAAATCCTAAATTATTTTTACCTGACTCACTGAATGATTAACTGTACAATATTTGAGAATATTAAATACATTCTGGGTTATTGATTTGAAATTAAGCTCTGGAGCATCGATGGTTCATAAGTAAGGTTTTTTCTATTATAAATATTATCTTCCTGTATATCCAAACAAATGAAGGCAGATTTATTATGAATTGTACATCCATCATATCTATTATTGTAAATAAATGCGTTTAGGCCTATCTAGAACAGTTTGTAATCCGTGGTGTAGAAATATATATTTTTTTCAATTAGCTTAAGTGCTGAGATTTTGAAGTTTTCTGTAAGAGTTGTTTTTAAAGAAACTATTCAAAATCTTTAAACATTTATATAATATTACTGTTTTCTGGCACAATGTAGTCTCTGAATATTTTAATATAATGTATAAATTTGAAAATAGCCATTTATAATAGTCAAATATAATAATATATTTTTACTATAATAGTTTAATGATTTTTATTTTATTCAATTCAAGTGTGATTTTTTTTAAATTTCGTTCATTAATTCACACTGGGATTTTTTCTTTTTAGAACTAGTTTTATTTTGCTTCATTACTGGGTTGATTGTTTCAGAGGATTCATTGATCAACAAGTTGTGATCCGCGATGCTAAGAAGGGAGATGTGCTCGTTGAAGTTCCTGCCAGAAGTATGCACACACTAAATTACATTTAAAGGAGGACTGCAGTATCGAACTTATGGGCACTAGATTCTTAAAATATATAGGCTATTTATTATTTTCAGTTACTCATATAAATCTACTGTAGTAAAATAAAAAGATTCCAAGCTCAATGCTTAGCACCATACAAAAATATTATTGATTATGTTTATTTTTTACTATAAGTAAATTACAATCAAGCTTGATTAAATGTTTCAAAATACTATTTGAATTTTTTTTTAAATTTTTATATAACTAATTATAAACTTATTTATATTGAATATTTATGTATAAAGTAAAAAAATATTGTTACATTTTTAAAATTCATTTGGAAAATAAATAAAATTTATTATACTAAAATATTTTTAATTGAACTTGTAAAGTTAAGATTATAAAATGTTATCGCCCCACAATTGTCTTCAGTTAATTCTCCAATAAATATATTTAAATCATCAATTAATAATGGTAAACTATAAACAAAAGTTGATATTAGCTCGAAAACTATTAATAAAATATCATTTTTGTTACTTTGCACATTAAATTTAATTAAATTTTACATTTAATTGACAGGAATAATTATTTGATTTCAAACTATCCAGAGGATTGAATCACTAATAGTACACCTTAGATGATTCTATATGCTACAATGATTTAAGTTACATAAAAACTTATTTGATTCTATATACAAGCAATTTCAATGATAAGAACTGACAAGACATCTTGTGAATGTGGGGAATGCCAGGCCTCCACCGTGGTTCGGATTCCACGTTATAACTGTAGGTCCTCCATTTCATCTCACAATCACCCTACCATTACACATTAGCGTAAGTGCGTATAACCCTTACGGGTAGTAAGACGAGGTGCTAATAATAATAATGATAAGAAAACCTTATTTGATTTAATGGGATACCTTGAGTACCCTATAAACTTTATTTGATACTATATAATACTAGTAGTTCGAGTGGGCAGGATTTTTTTTTTTAAATCTAATATATTACAAACTGGTCTAGAAAATATATTGTACTTCATGGGATATTAGTAGTTTAGGGATAAAAACATATTTTCTCTAAGACATAATGTAGCCCCTTTTCATCCTCCAGGACAAAGGCAGGCATACACGGTTATAAAATAAGGGGATAATAAATACAGAGTGAGCAGATAGGACATTAAAAACCAATATATTATTAAATAATATGTTTCCAAGCAACCCATTCTGCATTATTGCGCTAAACCAACAAGGATAAAAAAATGGATTAACAATAATTAAACAACATTAACAGGAAGGTGAATACAATTTTGTTAAATAGAAATAAAGTCGAAGTCAACATGTCGGAAGTTAAATAGATGAACATAAGTTTTATTTATTAACAAAGGATATATATATATATATATATATATGATTCATTAAACATATCTTGGACATTGTTTTACAATATTCATTTCTCTTCCAAAAGGACTAATACCTGATTTAACATAATATAAACTTGCACATTATATAATCTTTCCTAGTCAAATATTTATGTTTAGTTTCAGATAATCAGAAGGACTCATAGCAACATATTTCCATTAGTCTGAAGGAATATGAATATATCATAGCACATTTCCATTAGTCAGAAGGACTTTGAATATATCAAAACATATTTTCAATAATCAGTAGGACTCCGAATATTTCATAACATTTATAAAATACTAGGGCCGAAAAAGAATTTTGACATACAAAAAGCCGAAACTTGATGTTCTTACATTTTTGAACACGTAGACGTGTCCAAGATCTGTATCCTGCCAAGAGTGACGTGTCTTCCGATCTTCTGGCAGTATTTATTTGATATCTTTAGCTCAGAAAGGAGGTAGGTAGGGGGTTACACACAATACAGACACAAAGAGATAAAAGTGGGTAGGGGGTAGTGGTGAAAGGGGAATATGTGACAAGAAGACCGTATAAAGAAAGAGACCAGTCATATAGGCAACGTGGAACCACATAGCACCGGAAGTGTCATACTTCCCGTTGGCCTTAGTGAACACTCGATGATGGCCCGGTAAGTTCCCTCGTGCATTCAGTCGTGATCACAGGTTCGCGTAGCTGGTTGTATGGCGTGGTAGATAGTCAGCTTGGGATGTACATAGTGAAATGGAGCACGGTGAGTTTAGAACATCATATTATTTAAGCGCTATAGAATATTATTTGAAGTAATTTAGTGTATTTTTTGAAATTAGACGTTTTAGCTATGATAAGTCCACTAAATCATTTAATTTTATTCATTCAATGTTTTGGACACACATACACGCCCAATTTTTGTTCATTATGAGTTGACAATATTAAATATTATTATAAAATACTATTATCTGATTAAAAAATAAGTTTTGAATACAATATCCATTAATAGGATTTTTACAATGATTAAATTCATATAGTTACTTATTAATATTATCTACAGCTAAAAATTACTAATCATCCTGCTCAAAGTAAAAAACTAAACAATTTGGAAATTATCTGTGATATGATATGTATACACATACATAATATTATGCATACACACTCAGATTGTATTACTTAACATATTTCATTCTTATTTGCAAATGTGTTTTATGTGTCTGTTGTATTATGTGAGATATAATATTTAAAATTACAGATTAAGGGCTATGTACCAAAATAGGCTATATTTATAAATTACATGATTTTATAAATTTATGTTAATTAAAATGGAAATTCAATTAAACGGGCGTGGAGAAATGATGTGTATATGATAATACAATGAAGAAAAATTTACAGTGTGAGAGAAATATGTATTATCTATATATTTTTATATATAATTTACTTTGTCTAGTATCAAGTGTCTTCTGACATCTTATGCTGTAACAACAATAGTTAACATCAAGATGTATAGAGATTGTGTTTTTGTTGGGTGACACCCCTAGTATATAGGAGAAAAATAATAATTTAAAAAAATAATACCTCGGCTAATTCAATCAGTGGAGCTACGACTCTCAATACTCGAGACCACTGGGTAAACTTAAAACTAAAACATGAACAATTAAGATAAAATGGATTGTTGGAACAAAATGCAATTTAGTCTACAATTTAAAAAAAAAAAAATGTATAAAATAACAATTATTTGCACTTTTGTGGATTTATTATTGTTTCCCCTTTTACCACATCCTAAGCCTACCTATGGAATTCCGGGTAATTCTAATTCTAATTTAACAAAGTATAGAACAGTATTGTTGAAAAAAAATAATATATAATAAAAAAATTAATAATTATACATAAAAGTAAAATGTTAATTAATTATCTGCATTAGTCTGTCTTTCTGAAAGTAAATGAATTCTTATTTTTATAGGAGAAAAAAAAAAGATAATTTATAGTTGAAGAGTTGGCTTGGCCTCACCCTTGAATTAGTCCATATTGACACCAACTTCAGAGATTTGTTACACTTTAGTAATTCGAATTCTTACGCAATTTGAAACGAAAATAAACAATCTAGTTATTGTACACACACATAGCTTTCCATTTTACTACTTGTACTTTAATTCACAACCTTTAATTAACTTTAAAATAATTTTAATTAGGAGCTCCACAGATTTGGCTCCATATTAAACCAACCCGAAAGAAGAAGACCTTGTCTCCTATCGAAAATTTTCCAAAAATCAAAATTAAAAATGTTCTATTCATACTTCCAAGTCCAAAGAGAAAACTAATATATAAAAAACCAAAAGATAAAATGCTGGATATGGACTAGTGATAAAAATCATATAAAATTCAGGTTTAATATAAATATTGAAATATAACCCAATGAAG
Source organism: Timema shepardi (assembly GCA_902151425.1). Lineage (NCBI taxonomy): Eukaryota > Metazoa > Arthropoda > Insecta > Phasmatodea > Timematidae > Timema > Timema shepardi. The sequence goes on along the minus strand of CABFVX010001901.1, from coordinate 23,007 downwards.
GTGAACAATTTTTTCACAAAAGAATTAAATGTTTATTTCTATCTGTCAAAATTGAAAAGCGCGCTCGTTTTGAGTTATTTACATCGAGCTTTGTTTATTATTTTACGATCAGATCCGCTACTCACTCGTTTGATAGAACTGCGCATGCTTTGAAAACAATCATGGTTGACGTTGAAAATAAATACAAGAGTTAAACCAACTTCTTCTTAGAAGGATAATTAATATGTTTAATAAAAGGTAAGTGTTCTTCTTTAAATCAAAATTCCTTATTTAGATTACTTAAAACAATGTTATACGTTGTTCCTTTCGTCCTTTTATTTTATGAAATGGATGTAAATATTATTATTAGTCAGGCCAGCAACCAGCGTGTGGCCTAACTTCGAAGTGGTTAATTTCACGTGGAAATAAATTGTAAATTGTTCACAAAAAGTAGAAAACATAGGGAAATACAAGGTAGGGTGGAAAATTACATCACAATAAACAAAAGTGGAAAATCACTTTAAAAGAATGGAAAGGTAATAGAGAGGGAAAGATACGAACCTTGATTTCACCGTAGATTTAAAACATTTTATGACCACCATTGTGGGTATTTATAGGTTGGATGGTACTCAACAATCCTTGAAGTTTTTGTAATAGTAGGGCGAGCTATAATTATTAATACAAAAATTAATGAATTTTCAAAAGTTGCTAACCTATTACATCACGATAATTTTTTCTACGCAATAGGAAGCAATATAATTTGCAAAATATCGTTTTGTCGATTATGATATGGCTTACAATGTAATATTGAAATTATATTAACCTGTTGAATCTGGTATGTCTGACATATATGACGAGATATAATCTGTAATCTCTAAAATTTTCATGACTCAAAGGGGAAATGAAAATTATAATAGAAACTTTCAAAATGTTTCTACTTTGGTAAAAGATGTGTGGAGGTGAAGTTCCATAGTAATGCATATATTATTATGAGTTTTTTCAATAAAAACTACACCTAAGGGGATATTATGATTTTTTAATAAACATTTGGATTGATCCTCTTCTGAGGATGTTGTATGTTGAATGAAATTATCTGAGAACTAAATAAAGATGATTTAATTAAGCCGTCCGGATGGGATGGCACCTATTCTACTACCAACTAGTGCACCACTTAGTATTCACACACACACACACACACACACACACACACACACACATAATCATGCCATTACTTTATGTGGTAGGCAAGAACCTGTGCAAAAACAAAAAAACTCCATACATAAGTCATCCTCACAAATTTTCTCCACACTTCCCTATCCTTGTATACTACCTTCGCTTCAACAACATCTATAAAACGCTTAATGTTTCTCTTTTCTTCACATTCGTTTACTAAATTTAGCAACGTCTTATATCGCCTACCCCACCATTTTGATCCACTGCCACATAATTCAAAATCATCCTATCAACATGCTCAAACCAACGTAGCAGGCTTCTTTCACATTGACCTATTGAATATCCTATCAAACCACACTTCTTCAGCACTCATTTATTACTGACTGTCCAAACGAATTCTTCCACAAACAATTCTTAGATATCTAATTCCAACCGCATTCACCTTACTCTTGCGTTTCTCCAGATAAACCCACACTTCACATCTGCAAAACAACGTTGGCGTTAACTTTCTTTTATATACTGTCATCAACTATGTATCTTTTGATACTACCTCATTCTTTGCAATAGTCCACATAACCCAACAAATCTCTGAGATGCCCACCCATCTGTCAATTTCATCATCTGTCTTTCCATATTTACAGAATATTCTGCCCAGATATACAAAATCCTTCACTTGTTCTAACAGTTTTTCATTTATACTAAGAAAACATTTTTTGATTCGTTCTTAAAAGGTTGCTTCATGGGGAGAGCATTGAGACGCGTTGCAGACGTTTAGAAATCCCACTTTATATAAGAAGTGGTTGGATATTTTTTTAAATATGTTTTTCAACAAAATGTTGGAGAAAGTTATCAACAGGATTATAGCCAGTTTAAAAAATTAAATTTTATGTCTAACATTTTTTAAATAATTTCCATGTCACTTTATAAAAAAAAGTTGTACTTATGAGATTAAGCTAGACACCTAGATCTTGCGTTCCTCTATCAAATAAAATAATATTTTGATATGGTCACACCAATAAATTTTAAGAAAATGCGGAAATAATTTATTGGGTTCTGTTATTATGCTATTAACAATGTTATTTTTCATCTTGAAGTAAATAGCCACCTCAACCCTACACTCGGAAGGAAGGGATGAAAAGGAAATAGATAATCTTTACCACCCTTTTTTCACAAGCATACACTCTTTTAGTTTATTGTTGATTTCTCAAAGGTAAGTTGAGGCTAACAATAAACAGTAACTGCTGAAAGTATATTTATTTGTGTCATTGTAAAAACACACAGCTGTTTAAAATATTAACATCTATCCAAATAATGTATTCTCGTGTATGTGTGTGTGTGTGTGTTAATTATTATTATTAGTTTTCATTATTATTATTATTATTATTATTAGTAAAACTACAATATTTTTATTCAACTCGTATATCAGTTTTATCATCTTATAATCAAATGTTTTGAATATTTTGATTTTGTGCGTGTAAATGGATAAACCTTTAAGTAAAGATGATAAGCGAAGAGGTAAATAAGCAAAATTGCGGTTAAGGGCTCGCCGACAAATAAAAATATGTATGGAGCTCTGCATGGACTTTCTCACTCAATTTTTTAAAAAATGGAGATATTTTCTCAAAATTAGTAAGATATGGGAAACGAACTCGTATACATAAGCAAACCAGAAAACAAATTGCGTTATACTTACGTTAAACATTTTTTTACTCCCAGATTTAAATTTTATGATATTATTTTAAAAGAATTAAAGTCCTCACTAGTATATTTGGACCAAAAATAAAATATCTATATTGTGTCCACAAGGGTCAACACTTTGTATTAAAATTTCGACTTCTGGCAAAAATTTTCAACATTCTATTAGGGGTTGTATGTTACACACTGTACGCCTACTTTACTTTACAAATAGGACTATTAACTTTAACTGAACACCATACTAACAAGAAAATTGAATTCTAAGATCTAAACAAAAAAAATCTGACTTAAATGAAAGTCGGTAAATCATGTTTCCATTTAAAATCATTAATTTACTACTATAATATGATTATAATTAATCTAGAACTAAGTGTTTCTTTTTTATTGTTTCATTCAGCACACATGCTATTAACAACTTAATCTGATTGGATAGAAATGAGGAAGGGAGCTAAGATGAAGTAGACCCGTATTTTAGTGGAGTGAAGATAGGAAAACCAGACTGATATTTAATATGTAGAAAACCGTTAAATGTATGTATTTATGTATATATATGTATATATATACACATTTAACGGGAAAATCATTTTCAGTTCACGCAGACGAGATTAGAACCTTGACCTCCTCATCAAAGCCGAGAACACCGCTGTGGGTAAATAAGCTTTGTAAACAAATATTTACTTTCTCTCCACACCTCGGAACGAGAATATTGTAATCGTCGAAATCGATATTTTAATAAAAGTAGACTTATCATGACCCTCTGAATAGAAAAAAAAATTGTTTTGCAATTCCTTCTGTCTGACTGGATGTGCCTTGGCCTGGGCTAAAGTCAAAACCATTTTACCTATTGGGCTAAAACTTTGTAACTGGGGCTTACATAAGGTCCCCCGGGTGGTTTTTGGAATTAGATATCCAATCCTAAATTTAAGGGTAGTTTATTGAAAGACAAAAAGATAATAAATCTATTTTCTCAAATATTTCTCTAACGATTTTGGTTACATTTTATACATAAGCACTGTTTATCGTTATAAACACTATGGCAAATTTAATTTTATCACGAACATGACTTTGAGGGTACTTTACAGAGGGGAGATGTTCAAATTTTCATAATATTTCCGCAACTATTTGAGATATGTATCACTTATCATTGTAAAGTTGTAGTACTATTAAAAATAAAAATATTATTTGAAATATATTTTTATAAAACCAATAAGTTGTGAGATATAAACAAATATATATACTTTTTAAAACAGGCTTTTGAAAATGAATTTGATTCTTATGCTCTTTGGTTAACAAAGATGTTTCTCTTTTCTCAATTTTCGGAAACAGTGTTCATAGTCCATAATGCCATTGAGTGAGTAACTGTTAATATTATTTCCTTTATGATTCTTAGGGTATTGTTTCTACAAAAATGTTTATACTTATTATTTGGTTTCACAAATCTTACGAGTTTTTAGTAAATGTCTATTTCAAGATAAAAGCAAGAGTAAGTCTCTGTGGTGCACTATATCATTTATTTTTTATTACTAAAATACAAAATTGCCCTTACCTTTATGGTTTGTAGACCTATAATTCCAAATACACTTTCATTATTATTATTATTATTATTATTATTATTATTATTATTATTATTATTATTACTACTATTACTATTGGAGTTTACCAACGACACAACTTGAGGGTATTTAATATCATTAATTTTTTTTAAAAAAAGGTCAATTTGTCAGGGATAAGTTAAGGTCCCTTTTCCTGTGTTGTATTAAATGTTTTAAGTCTACCTTGTAGAGGGGTGGACTAGAAGCTCGACGAAATAATTATTTTGTTAATTTTGAGTAGAACACTTGCCTTAAAACTCAGTTCTTAATACACTAAATTTTTGGTATAGATTTTTGGCTGTTTCTTTTTAAGAACACTTTGAAAATTACGGTTATTACCTGTACTTTGTCTGCCATGCGGTGCACTCTCTAGAAGGCTACACTTAAAGCTCTCCATGGCGTAACACTGGAGTAGGAATATATACACCAACCCTGTCAAGGGTCTGGCCCCGGGACTCATTAATTCTCATGGAAAATACTAATTGGACTAGGAACTGTTGCTAGGTATACAAATTGGCTTACCTAAATAGGAATCTGGGAGGATGGTTGCTGAAATTTAATTTATGATCGCCTTATCGATTGATAAGTGAGTTCTGTTACACAAGCCTGTAATAGTATTCAAATCTTGTAGCAATATTACTAGTGAAACTGTTTTCAAATTAAATATATGTGGAAGCATTCCTAATAGAATTAGACTGTTGATCAACTCAACCAGTTTACTGTTTCTTTCACCTTTATTGTCCCAATTGATAGCATCCACGCTAGAGTAACAAACAAACTATTCTTCCAGTAATATTAGAAGTTCACTATTGGCAGATAACGAATGTTATTTCCTTGAACAGAGTTTTGATATAGTTGCCAATTTTAATATATCCCTGTCTTTAAGACGACCGCCAAAGGTTTCTTTAACTCTTTCACCAACTATAAGTTGGGCTGACAACTGAATAATGTCACTTTCCAGCTCTTTGTTATTAATAAGCTGTCCATCTCCAAGCTTCAGAAGCCCTGAACTATAGTTTACGTATTAGGAATGAAAGTTTCTAGTCTGCCTTATGTCAAAAACTCCAAATCCAAAAGGCTAACTTTTTAATTGTGTGAAATATAGTAGCTATATGTAATTGGGGATCACTTGTAATTATTAAAGGAAATCTGAATCCTCCAAAATTATTTTATTGCCAAATGGAGAGCTTATTTCTCATTTTAGATTTCAATAGTTTACCAACCAAATTTAAAGAATGATTTGGTAATATGGTAACTTCATCAGACATTATTAGTTCTGTTTCTCTGATTGAAGTTGTGTCGGTTGAAGTCATCTTCATCCTGGGTGTCGACGTTTCAACTAAGGAAACATATAACTTGTGTTGATAAATACATATTACACTCTACCTTTAAAAGGTTAGCAGCTTTTATAATCCCAACTTTCATCTAAAAATAATCAAATAATATATATATATATATATATATATATATACATGATAGAATTGATATATATACATGATAGAATTGATAAATTTATATATATATACATGATAGAATTGATAAATATATACACAGATTAAATATGATAAATATAGTTGTAATAATTAGATAATCTAGGAACTGCAAATTCCTTAGTGTACAAATGTAACTTAGAGTTTATGAACCTTAATATGCTAATGTAATGTTTTCAATTTCACAAAATTACTTTATAAGATTGCACATCATCATCTGAAGACTTGTCACTGCTATAGCGAATACATTATGTAGCGTTGGACTGCATTAGTAAACATAAATGATCCTAAGCTTACCCCATTTGTGTGACGGCTGGAACCACATGGAAAATTAACACGACACACCTTCTCGGAACCACGACGAAAATAATACTCTTTGCCAATATTGTATGTGATTGTGCCAAATATCTTGAGTAGCAAATAACTTGTGCTGTGAAGATAACCTACTCGCCCTATTCTAGTAAGATCGAGAAAATGTAAAAAACTTTGTAGAATCTATGTTGTCATGCGCATGTTTTGTTCCCGATTGTTCCTGATTGTGTGATTGTGACCCCCACCACTTTTTACCTGTATCTCCTTTTTCTGGGTTGTGTGATGTATATTGGCGCCTGAGCAATCAGAGGCTACTCTTGGACTAAATCGTATTTGGAGAAGGAGAAGCTCCGGCTTCGATTATATCAATAAAATGTAAGATATAAATTCTTTTTCTGCTTCTTTAACTTTTCTATTTATATAAATTAAATTTCTAAATTCCTTTTTGACATTTTATAAATAACTTTAAAATATGAAACATAAATATAATAGTTATAAATTTCGTTCTTACTTTTTTATGTTAATTAGTCGCAGGGTCAAGGCGTTTATATCGCTAGTTGATTTGTATTTTGTTTCTGGGTAATGATCAATTAGAAACCTTTGGGTATTATCGATATTTTGTCTTTAAATATATTATCGATCTCGAATGTTGTACCTATTCCGATATTTGGTTTCTTTTTGTTGGGTAAAACTTAAAACATGATCGTGGGAACATTAAACTTATTGAACGTAAATAAACTATTTGTTTATCAACGACGTCCCAATATTAAGGTATAACTATTTATTATTTTTACCAAATATTGTGGAATTGTACGAAGTAATGTCAATAAGAGGATAGAATTTAGGGTAAATATTATATGGCTTGTTTAAACGTTTTATTGGTTTATATTCTGGGTGTTAGTGGGAAATACACTCTTGGTAATTAACTATTTAAGGATAACTTAGTTGATGTTAAGTTTTCTCTAGTTACTTAATGAGCTCATGACTAAGTTTGAGATAACCTTTAATGAGCTGAAGCCATTTCATGCTATATGGTTTGTCTGTAATAATGACGCTCAAGTTAAATGATTGATGTTTTCTATTATATAAACGTTGTAATTTTGTTAATAGTACTTGAACATTTTGATAACGCCTCAGATATTTTGTGAATATAAATTATATAATATTTTTTATATCTTTTCTCACAATATTGAATGTTTGTCAAATAAATACCAACCTGACACAACTTCTGCTCTAATTCATAATATTGTTCCACCATACCCTAGGTATATGAGGTTAAGTTAGATGTTAGTTCTTTTATGGTAAACTTAATTCAGCAGTAAATATCCTTTTTACTAACTCGTGAGATAGACCGTTCTTATATTTAATTCTGCAACTAGTTGGAGTTGCGAGGTCTGGTTTTCGAATATTTGCCCTAAAATATTCAAAGCACAGAACTCCAAGCACTCGATCCTATTGTCCCCCTTTTTTTTGACCCTAATAGATTTTGTTGTTTTTTGGACCTCTTGATTTCCCTTAATTTAGTTAAGGATGGTTCAATTATTAATTGGTCTTTACATTTTTTTTCTTTCTCGTTAAATTGTTGGAATGAAAACCATTGCCAGTGTATACAATTTAGTCATTTTATTTAAAGCTGCTGTACATTGTATATGGCTATTTCTATGTGCATTTGACTTAATTTGACATCCAGGCATTTATGTTTAGCAAGGAATTGGTCCCAAGGTATAGAGATAGGAAAGTCGAGGACGATAAGAAAGATGAGGGTAGGGGATTTTTAAATACCATTTATTTTTACAAAGTTTGTTGTATTAATCAAATAATGATTAATTTTATATGATGGGTGGAACCATCACTCTAGGTATATTTTGAATTTTTATAAAAGATCCGAATTGGGTAAGGGTATCATTATATATACTGATGAGTCATTAGTCCTAGAGGCAAGTTTTAGTAACGACAGAGAAGCTATTAACAGGTTAAATAACCATAGGCATCCAGGTTTAGATTCAATTCCAGCAGTGTTACTAAAGAGTGGTAGTGAAATGTTAGTATTAGAAATTCATAAACGTCAATGTTACATATGGAATAATGTAGTATTACCACAAAAATGAAAGGAATTTATTTTAATTTACATTTTCAAAAATAGAGATAAAACAGAGTGTAATGACTATACATTTATCTCACTATTATGAATATACTGTATAATTTAATCCAACATATTTATAGTAATATTCACTCTATAATCAAACAAATAATATACAATTTTGTTTAAGTATGATATTCCATATAAACCTTCCAAGCTAATTGAAGTATGCTTGAATTATACACAATGTAGCATACATGTTGGATGTCACCTATCAGACACTTTTGAAATACATATTGGATTGAAACTTTCAAATGGCACTTCTTGAGTGTCTGACCATGCTTGTAACTAATGTCTGCTAATAAACTATTTTAGGCAAGTTAATTAATTTGTATTTAGCAAAATATTATATAGATCTATTTAAGCGATGACAAACAAAAAAGTTGTTATTTGATATAATCATGACAACGGACGTGATAATGTATTTGACCTAATCGTATCACCAAAGAATGATGTGTTTGATAAACACTGATTTTATCATTGAATCTGCACTAATAATGTTGTAACTCTTTGAAATTCAATCTGGTCACTTCTCACGAAAAACACTTGACTGATAGTGACTGAAATATGAATTACAGTCAGATATAGGGGCTTTTCATAACTTGTATTGATTAAATTTAATTAAATAATTTTTCATTTTACAATGAAGTTAATTCACACTTGGGTAAGTGAAACCGAACATGCACGCTTCGCTTACACTGTAGGTAGCAAGCTTACCTGCCATTAATTCCTTATGGTGTAGCTTATAATATAAGTAAATAACGTAATTCGTCAAGGGAGGACCTTTTAGGTTAGACGGAGTGTACAGTGTACACTCAGTTTCCGCCTGTAGGTAATTGGAGGCTCAATGTTGAGTAACAGCGTCGCCATTATTTTGTGCAAGGATGTTCTGGCTTTTTCCAAACGTGATTAATATCTCAACCATGCTGTTCTAACGTCGCAGAATAAAGAAAGTGATTATTAAAACATGAGGTTAGAAGCTGGAGTAAGAATACCCTAGCATCATTCCTAACGTTTTAGTAAATGTTAGTGTGGATGTTTGGCAACCCCTTATAGAGAAAGACTGAATATTTTAATTTATCAATTATTAACTCTAGAGTTCCCTCAGGGGTTTTCACTGGCACCTTACCTAAGTTATTCTTGTTGAATGATTAAATACGTCACAGACAAAACTCTAGTCAGAATCTATTGGTACTGATTATTTAGTGTCAGGATATACAACCATCTAAGCTGTTTTATTTTTATTAACACCATATTTCACTACCTATTCAGACTGTGTACTTATGTACTAACTAAACTTATGAGTTAAGGATGAAGATGGTTGAATTTAGAGAAAAGTATACCAGCATTTGTGTGGAAACTCACTGAAGCAAGTTTAATCGTTTTTAGCTGATGTCAGTTTTAATAATGTTTAATGACTATAACTTTTTTGAGATCCTAGTGGTTAAATAGTCAAATAATGCTATAAGTTACTATTAATATTGTATTTTTATAATATTTGGCAATACTGTTCAATTTATAGGAAATAATATTCTTGAATTCTTAAAAATGCATAATACTAGAAACTATTAACAATTTAAAAAAATATTACTTTTAAATTATTGAATATTGTAATATTGCCATCCCCTACTATCGTTGTTAGTAGATAAATTATTAAATTTATTCTTCCCTTACACCATACACACTCTAAAATCTGGTTAATTACATGGAATGATGTTGCTTGGAAGCTTAGCATTAGTAATTAAGCTAGGTGATCTAAGATTTCAGAGTTTGAGACTAGACTAGTCCATTGGTAAGACCTATAGGTGGTATACGTTAATGATTGCTTAGTGGACCACGTTCCTAATGCCATATAGTTTTTTTTTTTAGCTGCACAGGTTCCTCAACTTCATTAATACCTTAATTTTTTGTATTTAGTTTAAAGTTTTGGATACATTTTTGATTTATAGTAATTGTAGTACTTTGCAGATAATCATAAAATTCTTCAGGTATTTAACGATACACATAAATAAGTCTATCTAATCCCACAGATTGATAGTCTCAATTTATTTAAATTTTCAGCTTGTTCAGTCTTTTTATGGGATTTGCAACTCGCGAGATGTATATATTTAGGAACACAAATGGATGCCCGTATTTCATAGATTCCAAGATGTCATTGATTGTGAGACGCACCTTAATTTTTCATTGCCACCAACAGAAAAAAACTTTGATTCTAAGAAAATAAATGAAAATTAAATGTTAAAATACCCTATACATCAAAAATATATTTATTACAGAATTCAATTTACTAACAATATTAGAAACTTATTTTTCAGTAGGTATGTTATTCATCTCTATCTTCTGAATCAATATCAGTCTGATTCTTCTGAGCCATCTTTATCTTCAATATCCAATAGTATATAGTATTCTGGTCCATTTTTAACTTCACTCTCCCATAGTATATCTTCTGAGCCATCGAGAGTGTTGTTAAAAAAAAACTGCGATTATAAGAGGCCTTCGATTCTAAGACGCATCCGGCTTTTAGAAATGTTCAAAATAAAAACCGTGTATTTGAATTTTAAAATCGATAATGCATTTGTTTGGACATAGCCTATATCTACAATTTTTTTTTGACTGCAATAATGATGTTAACCAGTGTTCTCAGAATTCATATACTTATGCTATAAATATCCAGTCAGCACTAGGTGATCTGAAACAAAACTTTGGCTTATTTTATTGCCTAATAATTTTTATAAATTTTGAATAATGTTTAAGATAAATACAAAAAAAAATTGTAATTACTATACATTTAGTATTTGTAAAAAAATATGTTTCTCACTGTTTTTTATTTTTGCGCTACGGGGGAAAAAGTTATATTTTACAGGTATATATTCAAATATGGCTTACATATTTGAGGTTCAGCAATTTTTTTGAGGTGTAAACCCTCTTTAAAGTAGGAATTACACTTACCTTTACATAAACTGGTCCCAGGAGATGGATGCTACCGGTGGGGAGATGATGGATTGGATTGAGGAGAGGGTAATGAGTGAAGGGTTGCAAGTAAACCCAATTTATTTTAAATTATTGATCAGTATTCACACTTGCAGTGCATTTAAAAATAAATTGTTCTATAAACTTGTTATTGTGAGTTGGTTTTAAATAGTAGGGAATGTATTAATTTCTTATTATTATGTTGGACATCCAAGTTATTTAAAACAAACTAACATGAAGGTTAATTTAAAGAAAATAATAGTGAATGTGCGCTGCGTGTAGAGGAGATGAGAACGTCCGATATCTTAGCTACGTCGGTAGCATGTATGTCTATTGAGATGAGGGCCCCAGTTTCTATTCGTGGCATAGCCAATTTTTTTATTATTGGTGAAATGTGTTTTTCCTACCTTTCAAAGTGATTAACTAACGGCTGGGGGGTAGGTGTTTGGTCTATACTAGATTTCAGTTAGTTAGTAAGTCGTGTGCTGATATAATAAGTTGGTTTAGAAAGTACTCGTTAAAATACCTTAGTTAAATGAAATGAGATAGCGAAACAACTGTTGTATGTACACACAGACGACGTTAAAACTTCAAGCTTTTCATCATTGTAAATTAGGTAAATTCTAAACTCTAGGTTTATGCCATGTGACCTAAAGATAACGACAAATTTAATGTTTAACGATACTGAAAGTAGGAATCAACCAAACCTTTTCCGATCTCAGATGATAGACTCTATTATACAAATTGGTAATCACATTTTTCACTATCTAATGTTTAATTACATTTTTATCTACTGCTATCTCAATAAATAGCTCGAACCCAACATTCTATTCTATTTATGACACTTGTAACCAGTTGGAAATAATGGAGGCACAAAATGTCCAAGTTTTGTATCTAATCGTTTTCATACTCTCTTTAATTTGTAAGTATTTTCACTATTATTTAAAATAATTTTTATATGTTTATAGTAAACATTTCCTTTAACCACTAACACACATTGGTGTTCACATTGGCTAAGGAGTCCATCATATTTGGTGTGATTTGGTGGTGACGAGGATTTTAGTGATCATGTCTCATTTGAGTGTGTTATTCCACTTTCTGTTTACGCGAATACGCGTGCAACTTTTAAATTATACATTCTTTATCAATGCCGTTTTACAATAAATAGTCTAATAGCCCAGATGGATAGGGGTATTGCAGAGAAAATAACGTCTTGTAAAGTTGTTTTAAAATTCAATTTCAAAAGTTTCTGAAAATAATATTAAAATTTAAATATTTTTTTAATAGTTGAAAATAATTATTTTTTAAATAAATAATATTTTCAAACATAGCTACCCCATTGTAAGGCAAACTGACAATTACATTATTTCCGTATATTTTGGTTTATTAATAAAGGGAAGTTTTGCGATAAAATATTAGTCAGGCTTATTCTCTTTATATATATATTTTTCTAAATAACCATCTATCTACAGCCACACTAATCCTTGTAAATTATAAATATACATTATACTTTTCTTATTCTCACTACACCAGTATAGTTATGTAAATAACACAAACTCTTAGTAAAAGTAAGGTCACACACACAAATAATAGTTACAGTCAACTCTCGATTATACGACCCCGAGAATAGCGTCCCTCTCGAAGTAACAACCCTTATTTTGGGAAACCGTGAAAAATGTGAAGAAAAAGGTCAAAAAATTTAAGGAAATTGGCCATAAAATGTGTTTGTTGCACTTATTCAGGTCGTTGCGTTGCGATTATTTTTTGATCTGTATTACTAGTAACTGGGGGGGCGGGGGGGTCAGGTTTAAAAAAAATACACCACTCCATCAATGCCAACCAATAGAACTTGACTTTGTCCACCCCCTCCCACAAGCAAGACAATGTTTCCCCGCACACGACTGCCACCACATCAGGAACCATGATTGTTTTTGCCATTGTTATTTCGATTCTCGATTTGGTTACGTCTTTCGTTTGATTTTGTGAACGTTTCTTGATGACCCACGCTATTGTTTTTGCCTTTGTTATTTCGATTTGGTTAGGCTTTTTTTGATTTTGTGAATGATTTTGAAGACCCACACTATTTTTTCATTTGATACGAGATTATAATTTTGACGAAAGGAGTGGAAAGAGGACCTTCTTCACGCTCATGAAATACGATATCATCCAGGAAGTGGATGAGAATAAGTTTACGAAGACGGAGATTGCGTTAGGCATCCCGAAGTCCCCGCTTTTCATGATTATCAAAATGAGAGACGAAATTGTGAATGCAATGTAGAAGGACGGTCACATTGTAAAGGCAAACCATTTGAAGGGTGCGACTCACGCGAATCTGGAGCAGGCTATGCTGAAGTGATTCAGCCAGCATAGAGCGTAGTACATGCCTATAAACGGACCGATGATTCAGGGGAAGGCCGTTGAATTTACCCTGAGATTGGGTATTGAAAACTTTAAGTGTTCAAGTGAGTGGCTAGAGCGTTTCAAAGTGCGTCACAGAATATCCAGCCACAAGGTCGTCGGTGAAAGCACATCGGTCGACCCAACACCGGTGAAGGAGTAAGAGTCCTTGATCTCCGAAACACCCATAAGTGCTATCAGTCTCAAGATGTATACAATACTGACGAACTGGGGATGTTCTACAACCTCATGCCAGATAACACTCTTGCTGTGAAAGGGGATAAGTGTAAGGGTGCGAAGAGGAATGCCTCACTTTCCTTCTGTGCTGCAACATGGATGCCAGTGATCGGGAAGTTCAAAAATCCCGGGGTTTCAAGGACAACGCCCTTACTTGTGACTATGGTTTTAATAAGAAGGCATTAATGACCTCGAGGTTGTTCACGAGGTGGTTTCAAGGCTTTGATTCTAAAATTGCCGCCGCAAATAGAAAAGTCCTGCTCTTCGTTGACAATTGCCCCCCACATTCTGCTCTCAACAAGCTCAGAAACATTTAGCTAGTGTTTCTGCTAAAGAACACCACCAGTATGCTTCAGCCTCTGGACTAGGAAATAATCCAGAAAGTTAAGGTGAAGTTCCACGAGATGCCTGTGTGGAGTGTGGTATGGAATCTTTAGATGGGCAAGCAGGTAGAAATGTGGGACGTGTTCAGGGCCATGGAAGGAATCTTCGCCAGTTGGATGGTCATGAGATTGGCGGTAATCGCCAACTGCTTCCAACATATCCACTCTGTCCTACCAGTCAACGAAGAGGCTGCCATTCATATGCTTCCCGCCGCTGCCAACGCCGATGAACCAGATGACCCACCACCAGTGGATGCCAATCCCCAGCTAGTTCCCTCCATGGAACCGCAGCCTAGCCCATCAACAGCAAATTGATAGATAAAAGAGTGTTAAGAGTGTTCACAAGAGGATGTGTTTGTTGCTATGAGGGCAAATTACTAAAACATTTTAAAATATTTTGCTCCTAGCTATAACATATTACATGATAATTTTGTTCCATTATGCCTTTTATCATTTATTTATTTACCCCATTAACCATTAAGAGGTCCATGTCGGAGGTATTATTTAAATAAGTAAATTGCGTCGTAACAATAAATTAAATTTGTTTAAAAATATTACTATATTATTAGTATATCATTTGTTATTAGTTATAAGGACAGAAAATAATGTAAAAACTCTTAAATTAAAATATTATTAATATTCTAGTCAAAATAGTTATAAGTAATTTTGTAGAGGCTCACGGATTCGAGGGGGCACTGGGGCGTCAGCCCTTATCACCTCTCACCACATTATAACCATAACCTTGGTTTAAGGTACTATACAACTAAGTTTTGTATTGAGGTGCACGAAGTATATTTATCATGAATTTTTAATGTTTGGTTATTTATTAGGGTAAAAATTATTAACAAATAATCTCGCTTGTAAAGTATTTGTAGCTTATACTTAAACTTCTAGTTATTTGAATACTACACAACTGTTGGTTTGTATATATTTCAAAACTATTTCAAATATATTTTTCAAGAATATGATTTTCTTCTCAAATGTATCGTTCTTTAATAGTCTATAGACTTTAGACCAATGATTATGATATTCATTATATTTTGAGTAGTTTTGATTGAGTTCTGTTTTGATACAATAATTTAGGATACAATCTATACAAAGTTGTATTTGAACTAGGTATGCTTTTATCTAAATTCCCATTTTATTGATTATTTATAGTATTCTTGTTGTACAACATGTTAAGTATCTAGTGCTGACTTTGTTACATAAGCTGTACCTACCTTCTTTGGTAGCTGCATGGTCTAAAGAGTTACTCTCACAATAGATTTGACTGCTGATGACTGGGATATTTGAGGTTTTAATCTTGATCGGGTGTACTAACGATGATTTTTCCCTAAATGATTTACTATTCTTTCTTCATTGAAATATATGTACATTTCCTTGAGTATCAACCTTCCTCATTCCTAACACATTAGCAAAATTAGAATGTATGAGTATATTTTAAACACGTAGTAACACGTGCTGCTAAAACATTCTGCTGGATTTACTGTTTTATTAGCTACCAATTTTTCAACTTCTATGCTATTCTCTAATTATACGTTCATGTGTATTATTAGTATTAATATGTTTGTTTATAAGGTATTGTAAACATCAATTTTAATACATGGAACAAGGAACATATAGAATATAATGGGAAAATATCAGCCCCGAAGGGATATAGAATTCCAGCTTTACATAGAACAATTAACATATTACACATTAACGAACAAATATGGCACCCTGGCGGGCTGCAATGCTTTAGAATACAGGCGGGAAGATATTAATAACCCGCACTGTCACACACAAATGGTCGACGGGGACCTTAGGATATACTTTGTACTGTAGTGGGAAAAGGTGTGTGTTGGGGTGGGAGGCGAGAAACCATGTAAAATAAAAACAACCAGAAAAGAGTACCAAAGTAAGCTAAAGTGTAAACAACCCCGGTAGAACGACTCGCTGGACTCGACTGGTATAAATAATAGTACACCACCGGTGCTACGATTACAAGTATTATGATAGTCTATAAAAACCAAACCAGCCGATATAACCGCTAATCGATCGCTTATACCTTACTCTGTTCATGCCATCTCTTCCTCTGCCCCTGTTATTTATGTATTTTAAATTTATTAGATTCGTTAATAGTTTATTCAAAAATTTATATCATACAATAAAAATAAATCTGAAAATCATGCTATTTTTCTTATAGTATGTGCAAAAGCCGAGCAATGCGTCGCGAGAAAATACGATCAAGAGAGTATCGTTTGCGTATGCAATGCTACCTATTGCGACTTGATTGAACCAACAACAGTGGATCAACTCGCTGGCAATGTTGCTCGGCACTACATATCAACTAAAGAGGGTCGCCGATTGGAACCAGCTTCACTCCACTTCTCAACTCAGACATGTATGATGATTAATAATAGCTATAAATTAAATATAGGCTTCTAAAATGAATTATTTTATAAATACACATTCACTTACATTATTTGAATGTTTTAAATTTGATAGAAAGAATAGATAATTAGTTTTTTAAGTGTGTTAATAATGACCAATCTTAATAGTACAAAAACAAAATATTTTAGATTATGAATAAATAAATAAATTAATTAATACTTAAATCTATTTGTGTATAAATTAATAGCCATACAAACATTTTCGTTTTTCCACAATCTGACACTATAATACTAACTGGTAATATTTGCTAAAATCTTTTTCAAAGCATTATAATAAAATTATTTTCTTTTATAACTTCACGATAATCTTTACATATTTATTTGCAAATTTGTTTGTTTTAAAAACATATTTTTGTTGAAGTGGATATTGCCAATGCTACCTATTTCCAAGTGAACAAGAATGTGACTTACCAACAAATCCTAGGCTTCGGTGGAGCCATGACGGATTCTGCTGCTATTCACATCAATTCTCTGAGTGAAGAGGCACAACAACTGTTGTTAAGGTAGTTAAAAGGTTTATTATAGTATATATATATTATTTAACTAAGTTGACATTAAACTTATAAATAAGTCAACTTGCATACTTGTATTAAAGTCTTTTTAACCCATAATACTGTTACATTACTAAGAATAAATTAAACTAAGTTTTCTGTGAAGGGTAAACCTTTCTCCCTCCAATCAAAACATTCTAAGAATTATGTTATGCTCTTAAATTTGAAATATTATTAATATTTATATTTGTATTAAAGGTTTAAATGTTTCCTATACACTATCCTTGAATAAGAAATTGATATTTTACTTTTATGATCAAGTTGGACAGAAAATCAGTTAGTAAACTATATTCATACACTATCATTATGGCCTGTTCTTCAGACTGCTATCAGCACCAAAACTATACCAAAATTATAACGTTTAAAATTAGGTTGGCCACTTTTTGACTGATTATAGTTGTAGATACTTAGCTAACTATGGAATTGTCAATACAATCATTTTAATTAATAGATTAAAATAAGTTATATATTTAAGACAAAATATTACCTTGTCCAAAAACTGATTACAAAAACAAACGTAATTCATTAACAACTAAATATTCACCTAAGCACGATCATAATCTAAGATAAACGAACTTATAAACATGATTTATAGATATAAATTAGAAAAAAATCATCACAGTGCACCAAATAGCATAAATTATGTAATTTGTTATGAAAACTTATAGAAAAATTAATATAATGGTTTTACAAAGACCATCAGGGTTCACTGAGCTATGTAAATATAAATCTTTATGTTAATTGTTATGTTGCTGTTAGATAGGCTCTAAGTTTTTCCTTAAAATTTTAGGTATGTTATCGCAATCCTAATCGTTTCCCTTTTAGATAATCTTTACATTTCTATACTCGTTAATTTTTTTTAAAATTTTACCTGTCAGTTCAATAACAACATTTTCTAACATCTCAGGATTTTTTTCCCTTTTAGTCATTTACAACTCTTATCTTTCAAGTCCTTATGTTTATTGTGATTTTATGGCAAATTTAAACTTTCTTCATCCAATATGAATATTTTATAATAATTTTGAAGATATTTTAAGTAACACCCCACTCCTCTTTTTAGTACCCCGTTACTATTTTAAAATTTTAAGAGTTTTTTGATTACACTATATGGTATATTTACGTACTGAACTTTTTAAATTTCAATTTTAAAGAAAACTGAAAAGTAATGTTCTATATTAGTTGTATCAATTTCGAGCTCTTCCATATCCCAGGTTTAAATTTATAATTTATATATGTTCAGACGTTATTCGGCTCTCCGGGAGGATCTATTGACTTACAGTACATATACAACTTCCATTTTATATTACACCAAATAAGTTTTATAGAAGTTTTAAGAACCTTTAAGAGACTCTGCCTCACCTAAAAGTGTTTATTTATATTTGCCTAACCCCCATCTTTACTATTTTTGCAATTAAAATCTTCAGTCCTCTATGGCTATTTGGAGTGGTATTTTTTTTACCTTCTTAACAACTTTCATTTTTCTAAAACAAAGAAAAGTTCTTGTTTATGTTAGTTTTTAAAATTTTACCCGACTCCCAATAATTTAAACAACTCCTACCTAGAAATCTCGAATTTTGAGACAAATATGATTATCTGGAGTGAACCTTCTTAACTGCTTGCACAATTTCATTTTTCACTACACCTGAAAAGGTTTTTTTCTGTTTATAACACTTTTCCCTTCCCACTTTACCAAATCCCAACAACACTTTTTGCATTTTATCTGCTTTTTGAATTTCAGTTTTCTACATAGGGTGTAATAGATAGTATTACTTTTTGAAATTCTCAACTCCTCTCCACCCTCTCTTTTCTCTGATTCACATTTAGATATTCCAAATTAAAGAATTATTTGTTAATCTGGATCTGCCTCTTTACATGTCTGCCAAATTTTAATTTTCTACACTATACCTTTTCTTTAATATTCACAGGCATCACTTTTCTTGAAGCCCTATTGTGAACATTATCAATTTAGAATTTTATTGTTATAATAGGCAATTCCACTACATTCTTGCCAAGTTTTTAGGTCCAGGTGCTGGGGAAAATCTGTGATGAGTGATTTTAGTGAGTCCTACACTTTTATTCTCCTCTTCAGACTCTATTTTAAAAACCTGAAAAAATTATCACCTATTTTTATGAGGGAACTCTCTTTTTAAATTTCAAATATCTATGTCCACTGCTTCAAACGATACAGCAGTGAATATAAGACAAAACCTACCTATAACAGAATGGGATAGGTCAGTTTCATATGCGAGGCTGGTTCATTCCTTTCGAGTTTAAGTAGGTGACGTTTGTATTTGGTTTCAAGCCACACTTAAATTACACAAAGCTGAATATGAATTGTACCCTTTAGGTATATTTTGTTAAACTCTGTCTTATCTCTTGCCTAGGGCCTAAAAGGAACCTTCACACACAAGTTTCTAAGCCCACAGGTTTGTGAAATATGGTTATAAGTGAGTTTTGTCTTTTATTTATACGCAGGGTTACCATGGCTCTCTTGGTTTTATACGTCAGTCTCGCGATGTATGTCAAAATAAAAATACTCCCATGGTAGTCGATTTATTACTTAAAATTATAAATTAAATTCATTTGAGATGATCTATTAAACATAAAACTTAATATAGTTGCCAACATATTGAAACGGAAAACAAGATTGAAAAGCTATGTATGTATATATATATATATATTATTCTATCCAGACTAAGAAAAATTCCCTTTCAAATTTTGTTAAAATTGGCCAACGCATTTGGCAGTTATCACCTAGCAAACATACTGAGATTTGATTAACCGCCGTCTGTAAATATACATCCAAATAGAGGAAGCCTGCACTTAGATTGTTTGGCTAAGGTTCAAATAATGGCTATTTAAAATTTAGTTATAATTGATCCATACATTTGAAATTTATCGTGAAGCAAAAATCCAGACAGAAAAATAGACAGACAAAATGCCAGAGGCTTAAGTTAAAACCAATCCTTACATCACTCGGTCATCTAAAATAATATAACATCTTAGGTAATCTAATTAAAAGTAACCAATTGTTCGAATAATATTACTCAGCCTAATTATTCTAACTATAGTTTTAATAATAAGATTCTACTTTAGTAAGTTTTATAATCTAGTTAATTTTATATTTATTATTTAAAACTAGAAATTAACTAATATCAATGTTATAACATTTTATAAAGCATGCTAAAAATATGAAACTTAAGTTAGGAGCTTAATTTAATATTAGGTAAGACTTGTGTAAGGAATATTTAATTTAAAGGGTGCTCAATTTACAAAAGCTATACATAAATGAAATAATAAAATGAATATATTAGAAAAAGATTGACAGGTAAAAGAAATAGACAAATAAAGTAATATGGAACGAATTAAAATTGATAAGACATAAAGCCAACGAATGTTTAAAAAAATAGTAATTAAATAAAAAGCTTGATAAAAATACACGAGAAAAATAGACATAAAACTGTTATTAGCAAAGAAAAGATAGAAACTAGATATAAATAAATGTCAATAGATCACATGCTAAACCTCTGTGAGCAAATAAAATGGGTCAGTTAACAAGTAATTGTGATCTAAAGATATTCCATAATTACAAGTATCAGGCATGAATCACATCATAAAATATATGTTAGAGTGTATTAAGAAAATAAAAACAAATTTATTGATATATAAGATAAGTTACATTAAAAATAGGTTTTAACCAGCAGCAATATAAGTTCAAAGAAATACGACGAAAAACTGTGACAGATATTTCAGATTTTTAGCTTGTAAATAATGTCCCTTGCTTCTTCTTGAACTCTAATAATTTTATTAGTTATATTCATAGTGATTTAGTAAGGAGAATTATAATAATTATTATTATTTAAAACAACGCCTGATAAACAACAACAAAATGATCTAATTAAAAATGAAAATATAATAAGTGATATGAAATATAAGGTAAAAGTTAAAGACAGCATGAAATTTAATTAGCAAAAAAACATATTGAGTTTTTAAGAAAAGAACCTTTAGAAAATTAAATGAAATACAGATAATAACAAGTATGAATATAATACATGCTACATCATATAGAAGAAAAGATAGATTGAACAACAGAATACTAGTAAGACTATAAATAATGAAAATTTTATAACTTTATAAATCCTATTAAAGAGTGAAATAGAGTAGAAAAAAGAACAATAGGGTTAAAATAAAGGACACATATTAAAATTAGACAAGAATACAATACAAATGAATAATCACATATTCTAAGGTTATAGATTAGATGATTAAAACATTAGAAAGAAAGATATTTAGGTATATAAATGAGTTAATACATTTGTATTGTATTCTTGTCTAATTTTGATTTTTCCTGTATTTTAACCCTATTGTATTTCATTTAATTTTCTAAAGGTTCTTTTCCTAAAAACTCAATATGTTTTTTTTTGCTAATAAAATTTCATGCTGTCTTTAACTTTTACCTTATATTTCATATCACTTACTATCTTTTCATTTTTAATTATATCCTTTTGTTGTTGCTTATTAGGTGCTCCTTTGAATAATTATTCTAATAGTTTTGATGTTCAACTAGAAGGTTGATTTCTACATGTTTCAGCAATATTATTACCATCCTCAGGAGGCTATTTCTTTTACTTGTCTATATTTTTCTAATATATTCAAATTTATATATTTCAAAACTGAATAGCTTTTTTAAATAGAACATTCTTTGAATCAAATATTTTTTACTTAAGAATACCATTATTAAATATAACATCCTTTGAATTAAATATTTCTTATTCAAGAATACCTTTATTAAAATTAATATAACAATCTTTGAGTTAAATATTTATTTAATAAAACAATTTATTTATATTAATTTGTATGAATGATTATTTTATCGATGGCAGTTTAAATAAACAGTTAATATTATATCTCTTATTTCAGTGCTTATTTTTCTCCAGAGGGACTGGAATATTCATTTGTACGAGTTCCCATGGGAGGTTCCGACTTTTCCACACATTATTACGCCTATGATGATGTTGTAAATGATTCTACACTCAGATATTTTAATCTAACAGAGGAAGATTACTTGTTAAAGGTTTGCTCTTTTTAAAATAATTTTGATGCCTTAAAAATGTAAATTCTTGAATAGCGGGAAGTTTATTATTAGTATACCTATACAGGTCGAGTATTAATAACTTAAGCATTCACACTAACACTTTTATTCAGTTGAGATGGACTTACAATTCATTTAACTCGTTTAAAAAAAACGTGAAAAATCGGGATTAACATTATTATATCAATGTTAGGAACAACCTTCTTGCAAAATATTGTATTCATCTAAGACTCAAAAGAAAGTATTTACCATCATTATTAATTTTATAAGAAATATAATTATAAATTTGAATTTCTACTTCCGTGTAGCTGTCTTGAACCCAATATCCACTAGAGTTTTTCAATTTTCCTCGTTACTGAGATTCTTTTTTAAACTGTTTCTAACTTGAATTATTATGATAAATATTAATCTCTTTCTTACTATTTGAGTTAAATATGTTTTATTTATCTTTATAAAGTATTATGTTTTTAAACTTATAGTATACTAGCAGCCCAACCCGGCTTCGCACGGGCATAATAATATAATAAAAGAAAATACACAATGTTTTACAGTGAGTTTCTAAAA
>CABFVX010001900.1:31842-136710 GCA_902151425.1 Timema shepardi | reverse complement strand
TAAACAAACATTCACACTGATCGGAGGAGCTGTTAGAACTCCTGACTCTCATGCGTGTAAGCAAACATTCACACTGATCGGAGGAGATGTTAGCACTCCTGACCCTCATGCGTGTAAACTAATATCCACACTGATCGGAGGAGTTGTTAGCACTCCTGACTCTCATGCGTGTAAACAAACATGCACACTGATCGGAGGAGCTGTTAGCACTCCCGACTCTCATGCGTATAAACAAACATTCACACTGATCGGAGGAGCTGTTAGAACTCCTGACTCTCATGCGTGTAAGCAAACATGCACAGTGATCGGAGGAGCTGTTAGAACTCCTGACTCTCATGCGTGTAAACAAACATTCACACTGATCGGAGGAGCTGTTGGCACTCCTGACTCTCATGCATGCAAATACACATGCACACTGATTGGAGGAGCTGTTAGAACTCCTGACTTTCATGCGTGTAAACAAATATGCACACTGATTGGAGGAGCTGTTAGAACTCCTGACTCTCATGCGTGTAAACAAACATTCACACTGATCGGAGGAGCTGTTGGCACCCCTGACTCTCATGCATGCAAACAAACATTCACACTGATCGGAGGAGCTGTTAGCACTCCTGACTCTCATGCATGCAAAAAAACATGCACACTGAT
Source organism: Timema shepardi (assembly GCA_902151425.1). NCBI lineage: Eukaryota > Metazoa > Arthropoda > Insecta > Phasmatodea > Timematidae > Timema > Timema shepardi. The sequence goes on along the minus strand of CABFVX010001900.1, from coordinate 136,062 downwards.
CGAAGGAGCTGTTAGCACTCCTGACTCTCATGCATGCAAACAAACATTCACACTGATCGGAGGAGCTGTTAGCACTCCTGACTCTCATGCATGCAAACAAACATGCACACTGATCGAAGGAGCTGTTAGCACTCCTGACTCTCATGCATGCAAACAAACATTCACACTGATCGGAGGAGCTGTTAGCACTCCTGACTCTTATGCATGCAAACAAACATTCACACTGATCGGAGGAGCTGTTAGCACTCCTGACTCTCATGCGTATAAACAAACATGCACACTGATCGGAGGAGCTGTTGGCACTCCTGACTCTCATGCGTGTAAACAAACATTCACACTGATCGGAGGATCTGTTGGCACTCCTGACTCTCATGCGTGTAAACAAACATGCACACTGATTGGAGGAGCTGTTAGCACTCCTGAATCTCATGCGTGGAAACAAAGATTCACACTGATCGGAGGATCTGTTAGCACTCCTGACCACCATACGTGTAGACGAACATGCACACTATCCCCCGCATATCTGCACCTTCGAACTAGGCATCCAGTGTGTCCTAGTATGGTGAATTCTTCCAAAAACAAAGACACATCTCACATGTTAAGGACATTGAATTACTCGCATCGATAGGTGCATAGGTTAGGGTTACTGTTAATATAGTTTGGCTAGCTGTTGATGGTGATGATTGAGTCCTAATAACTACCGGTTATACTGAGGGAAAATCCGTAGCTGGGATGAAATATCAAGGGAAGCTTGGGGGCTTTAACCACCCTCCTAGTCCCAGGTTCCAATGACATTAATGAGCAATGTAAGACTATAGAATCAATTAGTAGGTTTTTCTGGTAGCTAAGGGTAAGGATGTAGATAATGTGAATGCCACACATGATATTTTTGGTGTGTTTTGTAAGTAGGCAGGTAATTAGAATTGTAAATTACATGAATAGACTAAATTATTATATTACTCTTTGGTTTCCAATTAACAGATTAATAAAATGTATTAAAACTAGAAGATCGTTGCAGCGATGGTTGCAGATTATTACACTAAAACGTATTCTAAACTTTTTATTGGGGAAAAGCCCTCCCTCAATTTTCTAGTTAAATTTTAATCGTCAAAGTCTATCAACATTACATAGATATTTATCTTTCGGTGTGTAATTTGAATAAAAACGTATATTTTCCCCCTTCACGCCACGATGAGAACTTTAAAAGGACCCCTCTTCCAGCTCTTTATCTATTTCTTACACCACATCACTCAAGTAGGAATTGAGTTATTATTTTAACTAAAGATAAATATTTTATATACCGATTTACAGCTACTATAAACAAATCATGGTTTCCATGCTGATGCAGACAAGGAATGATTGTGCAAATGAGCCATTGTCCACATAGAAGGAAAAGATGGAGCATTTGCTAGGACAATTGGGTTTTGTTTTAGCTACTGTTTTTGCCGGAATTCTGGACCCGTAACTTTTAAAATGAGTGTTCCTTGATAAAAATGGGTTAAACAGTTTTCTCGTAATTTCATTTACTTGTAACGGGCTTACCAATTTATATATTAGACATATAGAGAGAAAGAGAGTGAGAGATTGAGAAAATGTGAGAGTGTGTGATTATGTAAGCGAGTAAGTGAGTGTGAGATTGTTAATAATATAAAGTGAGCGAGAGAGTGAGTGTGAAAGAGTGAGAATGAGGGAGTGTGATCGATTGAGTGCTAGTGAGTGAGAGAGAGAGAGAGTGAAAGGAATAGAGTTTAAAAGAGAATGTGTGTATGTGGGAGAAGGTATGAGATGGAAAGAATGTGAAAGTTAAAGTGAAATAGAGTGTGTGATAAGGATTGTGTGTGTGAAAGAGAGATTGTAAGAAGGAAAGTGCGTGTGAGAGAGTGTGATAAACATTGTGTTAGAGAGAAATTGTAATGGAGATAGTGTGTGTGTGTTTGTGTGTGTGTGTGAAAAATAGATGGAAAGCTAGAGTTTGGAAGAGAGAGCGTGTGAAACGAAGTGCACGAGAGAGAATAAGTTTGTGGAAGAAAGTGTGTGGGGGGAGAGGAGTGTGTGTGTGTGCGTGTGTGGGGGACTGGGGGGTGAAGATAGATTGGGTACACAAAACATTAATACGAAATATTACCCACTCAGTATTAATTGGTAGCATGGAAATATTATTGAACTTATTTGTATTGAAATATTAGTTGAAAAAATAAACATCAAAACCTATACTTTGATCATAAGATGGATGGGATACATAAAATATTACTTTGAAATATTATCAATATTTAATCATGATAAAGTGGTAATATGGAAACATAGCTGAACTAATTAGTGCTATGATTTTATTTAAAAAAGTGAACACCAAAAGACATACTTAAACAATTAAAGTGAAACCATATATTAAAATATTTCAAGATAATTTTGTTGATTTCTGTAGTTGTAATACATATAAAACATATTTAAACATAATTTTTCTCGTTTTAAAATTATAATTCATCCGCGAAGCAAAACGTAAAAAACATATTTTCGCGAAATTGACTATTTAACCTCTTAATTTGTGAATTATAGTCAATATTGTTGATTTAAATGCGAACTAACGATAACAACGTTCCCCAGTCAAGAAAATTAATTCCTTCTATTAATGAATGTATGTAAACGTTGTGCTAGGATCAGCTATTATAACGGCCATTTTGTGATCAGAGGTAAATATTCAAAAATAAAGAAGAAGGAAAAAGTATCAATGTAAACAAAATAATATATATTTCTAACCTACCTAATATCATTGGTTTGTTTAATATTATATACATTTTTGCCATGATTTTTAAATTGGTTGCAGCGTACACCTAAAGTAAGAGTTTAGATATTTTTAACCAAAGATAAATATTTTATTTTCATGCGCAAATCAGGTTTTCCATGGTGATGTACAAAAAGAACGAAAAGTTGAAAATTCGCTGGGAAAATAGGGGTTTCTCTTGAAACTACTATTTTTGACGAGATCCTGAGCTTCTAACCTTAAAAATGAGTGGTCGTTTGTCAACATCAGTTTATTCATTTTCTCGTAATTTCAATTGTCGCAAAAGGACTAATCAAATTATACGTAAGAGAAACGGCAAATATTTAAAGACGAAGAAGAGAAAGTGTAAAAATCAACAATGAATTTGTTTTATATATCTTTAACCTAATATCATCGGTTTGTTTAGTAAATATATAAATAATTGCTTTAATATTTATATTTGTTGCACCATACCACTAAAGAAAGAGTTGAGTTAGTATTATTTGTAGCCAGAGATAATTATTTTATTTATATAAATAGTTGCTGTAATCTTTCTATTTGTTGTGTCATGCCACTAAAGTAAGAGTTGAGTTGTTAGTATTTGTACTAAGATAGAAATATTTTATTTACAAATAATTATACACTCATGCACAAATCAAGTTTTCCATGGTGATGTAAACAAAGAATGAAGCTGAAAATTGTCTGGATAAATCAGATTTGTGTTGAAAACTACTATTTTTCCCGACATCCTGAGTACTTAACCCTTAAAATGAGAGTTCGTTTGTCAAAATCTGTTCAGCCATTTCTTCGTAATTTATATTACCGGAAACGGTCCTATCAAATTATATAAGCTATATAAGATGTTTAAAACACGTTTTATTTCTAAGACTAGAATTATTTTGATGAAGTTTTATACTTATTAATTCGATAACATTCCTGTTTTAAATTTTAGATGAATGAAAGGTCTTACTAAATTGCACATACGTTTATTTCCTTATGAATATTTTATTCAAATTAGTAGATGATATATTAATTATAATTGTTGAACTGTATTTTATTTCATCATTGTATCCATTATGTGTACTACAGATTTAGTAGATTTTTCAATTTGAATCCCGGTCAAAGTTAATTATTCCTAGTGAGACTATTCGTAGTGAGACTGTGAAATTGCATGTGACACAAACATTTCTGAATTTATCTATTGGCACAGTCCCAGGTGTAGGCGCTCTCAGCTCAAGATAAGAGTAGGGATATGGTATCGAAAGAAAAGTATCGATATTGTACTCATTAAACGTATCGAAAAAAAATATTGATACCGTACTAGTATCGAAAGAAAAGTGTCTATAACAGTAAGTATCGGTATCAACATTTTAATCTGGAGAAACTTTTTTTTATCTGGTAATGATAATTTTAACTTTTGCATCATAATTATATTTTCATATTTATTTAAACACTGGAAATTATAATAATTTAACCATTTTTCAAGTATACCTAGATTGATCTTGTCCATGTTATCTATTGGAACTTGGAAGGTGTGATAGAAAGTATTTTCAAAACGTCTATGAAAATGTAGCTTATGAAAAGTTATTTAATCGCTAAACATGGTTAGTAATATATTTTTTTCAATCTATTTTGAGCCTTCTTAAACCATTAAAGTTGGTCACTTGCCTTGCTTGGCCTCTGAACCAATAATACAAAAAACAAAATTCAAAAATTAAATAAAGTTATTAAAGGATATCTTAACTTATAGCTGTAAATCCTCTTTAGTGCAGTCAATGAGAAAAATAAGTCAGGTATCAGGCTGTACTGATAAACAAAGATGAAATAACAGCTATGAATTATGATGAACTTAAAGAGATTGAATGCTGGAGTGTCTTCTTGCTTGTCATATATTATTATTATTATTTAGCACCTCGTCTTACTAACCGTTCGGCTTATACGCTTTAAGTACTAATTACGCTAATGGATTAGGAATTGGGAAGGTTGAATTAGAGGAAGTGAACCCGCATATGCGTGGAGGGAGAGTGTAAAACCATTTAGGTAACCCCCCCCCCCCTAGTTCACACGACCTAGTTTCGAACCACGATCGCCCCGTCCTCAGCAGCCGAGCTCAACACGACTAGCGCGTTAGCCAACTACGCCACCGAGGCGGGTGCTTGTCATACAGAAAATGAGTGAGAATTGAGAAATCGTGTCATTTGTTCTTCCTCCACAATCTACATTAGTAAACATTTACTCCCAGCACAAGTGAAGATAAAAAAAAAGTTGTCTCTTTCGATACCGGAGTATAAGTACTAATATAAGTGAAAGTATATATACTTTTTTCATATTCCCAGATAATAGTCGCAAAGGAAATAATGTATTAGACATCAAAATAGGGGCTCGAAGTTAAAGAGATTTTTTATATCTTTATTTTGTTATTGTTTAAACTGTAAATAGAGCAGTATGGATTTTATTTTTTCAGATTTCGTGGGGGGGTTTTAGCCCTACTATACCCGCCCTCCCTCCTTCCCCTCCCTGACCACGGCTTTGACTGATTGAAGGTGATTGTTCCTAAATTGTTTTTCACTCGCCTTTCACCTCATCAGTGTAAATGTGCGAGTAGATGCCGTACACACAACACACCATAGAATATCCCGGTATGAGAGTGAACATTAAGTTGGATACTTGGCCTCTCTTCCCAACTTCACATAAAGATACAACGTCTTCTCTTGAAAAGATGACATTCTTCAAACTCACTCCGTGCACAGTATCGGCCATTTCCTATCGAGGTCCAATCTTCCAAACTCATCGTATTACCAGCTCCTCCTGATGAGTATACAAGCCGTGATACACGGTGTGTGAGTGTGCTTTATCTCTTTCATGAGGTACTTTACCCCTTCCCCAACTTCTGGAACAGTATCATCTAGAAACAGACCTAACGACCTCCTCTTATGGGCTTTCGTATCCGGACACACTCACTGCGGTACTAAACTTACAAGGAATTTACAACAACTCATTCACTGTGTACTCAGTTTACAAGGAGCTTACAAATCATTTACTGCGGCCCTCAGCTTACAAAAAGCTTACATCAACTCATTTACTGTGGCACTCAGTTTACAAGAAGCTTAGATAACTCATTTAATGCGGTACTCAACTTACAGTAAGCCTACAACCATTAATTTATTATGTTAGTCAGTTTACAAGGAGCTTACAACAACTCGTTTACTGTGGGACTCAGTTTACAAGGAGATTACAACAAATCGCTTACTGTGGGACTCAGTTTACAAGGAGCTTACAACAACTCGTTTACTGTGGGACTCAGTTTACAAGGAGATTACAACAACTCGCTTACTGTGGGACTCAGTTTACAAGAAGCTTACATCAACTCATTGTTTGCCGTACTCGGCTTACAAGAAACTTACATCATTTTATTTACTGAGGTACTCAACTTACAATGAGCTTACAACCATTAATTTACTACTTTGCCCAGTTTACAAGAAGCTTACACAACTCATTAGCTGCGCTACTCAGCTTACAGCTATTAATTTACTATGGTACTCAGCATACAATGAGCTTACAACTATTAATTTACTGCGTTAGTCAGCTTAAAATGAGCTCAAAACAACCCATTTACTGTGTACTCAGTTTACAAGGAGCTTACATCAACTCGTCTACTGCGGGACTCAATTTATAATACGCTTACATCAACTCATTTACTGTGACATTAAGCTTACAAGAAGCTTAAATCAACTCATTTACTGCGGTACTCAGTTTACAATGAGCTTGCAACTATTAACTTACTACGTTACTCAGTTTACAAGAAGCTTACAACAACTCATTTACGTACTCGTCCTATAAGTAGCTCACACAAATTATTTACTTCGGTGTTTAGTTTAAAAGGAGCTTACGACAACTAATGTATTGTAATACTCAGCCTACAATAGGCTTATAAAAACTCAATTACTGCAGTAGTCAGATTACAATAAGCTTACAACTCATTTTCTATGGTATCCCGCTTACAAGGAGCTTACAACAGCTCATTTACTTTGGTGCCCAGCTGACAATGAGCGTACAATTCATCTACTGCAATACCGCTATCTTTAGTCCTATGTTAAGTGGGTTCGCCAGTCTCTTAACGATCCAACCATGTTTTGAGTGTTGCTGTCCTAGGTTTGGAGTGCAGTTTTTACCAAAGTAATTCTCCCCACTATGTCTGTCGTGTGACGTCACCAGTGCAGATATGATCAAGAAGCCAGCCTTGTGTTTGTTATTACTGCAGCTCTCCTCTGCGTTTCGGTCCTTGAGGAATACATCTCTCGTGGTGGAAATAGACCAAGCAATCAATCAAACAACATCCTAACAGGAACATTCAACCTAACAGCTATTTGGCTAGTACGTCTGAATCTCGTTTTATGAGCGGGCAAATGACCGTTATTCTATAGCTCGGAACACAAAACATTTCAGAATAGAAACCAAGCAATCCAAAATTAAAGTTTGGTTTATTTTCACTCAGCTAAAGGCTCGAAGTAAATTAGTCTGTGTGTACAAAACAACTTGGTTCCATTCCAATACAACATATTGCTTTTTGAAAGGAAAAATACAAACATTCTCAAATATATTTTAGTGTTTCCTAATAAATACAAAGCATGTTGGATGTATGGGCGTCGCGCTAGAGGGGGTAGGAGGTGTCATTCCCCCCTGCCCCCCCACCCCCCAATGTTGATTAAAAGCTTGAAAGTTGGGAATGTTGTGAGATTTGATATATGGAGTTGGAAAATTTTAGGTTTATTCTGTGCCTCACTACTTCCATAACCACAGACTGGTAGAGACAAATTTAAAATTTCCCAACTGTTGAACCCTAGTCTACAAAAAATTCCAAATTTCAAAAACCATCAAACATTTTAAGGAGATTACTTATTTAGTAGATTGTAGAGATCTTAGTTAATCAAGTAGTCTAGTAGCGCCGTTGTCAGTAGGCAGAGACAAAGGCCAGTCAGTGTAGGCCGAATGCGGTATGGAAACGAGTCGAGGGAATATGAGCTGTCCAGTAGCAAAATTTCACTCAGCCAGCAATGCTTGAAGTGGCAACATTGTCAGCCAATGTTTTATTTATGGTTTAGTATTTTTAGTTATGACTTTCGTGGCTGCTAGACTGTCACAGTTTTATGATTCAAATTATCTTATGTTGTACAACCAATGCCTTAATTAGGGCTTTATTAAATTTTGAAGGCATAAATGCAGTGAATGTTACGCGACATTTTATTGTTTTCTTATCGGCAGCTCTGACTGATGAAATGAGGACATTGAGGTTAGTGTTTGACTTCTGAAATAGACACTAATTTTTCTAGCAAGTAAGTATCCATACTTGTTTGAATTGAACTGATGTATCTTATTTCATTGTTTATTAAAATAGGCTTTCATGAAAGCAGTTTAAATAGGCTCAGAGCAACTATGAAGGAAGAGGAGTAATAGGGCTGTGTTACATTGTTAGAACTCTTATAATTTTTCATTTGATTAATTTTAGTAGATTGTAGAGATCTTAGTTAATCAAGTAGTCTAGTAGCGCCGTTGTCAGTAGGCAGAGACAAAGGCCAGTCAGTGTAGGCCGAATGCGGTATGGAAACGAGTCGAGGGAATATGAGCTGTCCAGTAGCAAAATTTCACTCAGCCAGCAATGCTTGAAGTGGCAACATTGTCAGCCAATGTTTTATTTATGGTTTAGTATTTTTAGTTATGACTTTCGTGGCTGCTAGACTGTCACAGTTTTATGATTCAAATTATCTTATGTTGTACAACCAATGCCTTAATTAGGGCTTTATTAAATTTTGAAGGCATAAATGCAGTGAATGTTACGCGACATTTTATTGTTTTCTTATCGGCAGCTCTGACTGATGAAATGAGGACATTGAGGTTAGTGTTTGACTTCTGAAATAGACACTAATTTTTCTAGCAAGTAAGTATCCATACTTGTTTGAATTGAACTGATGTATCTTATTTCATTGTTTATTAAAATAGGCTTTCATGAAAGCAGTTTAAATAGGCTCAGAGCAACTATGAAGGAAGAGGAGTAATAGGGCTGTGTTACATTGTTAGAACTCTTATAATTTTTCATTTGATTAACTAGACTACATTAAACAAAAAATTAAGTTTTTTTTACCCTTGAACATTTTCAAATTTGGGATTAATTTTTTAATTCGTTATTTAGTGTTCGATTTGAATAAAATTTCGTATAACCATGTTGTTTAGAGTGTTGATTTTGAATTCGACATAAGTTATTTAATAAAATGTCAGAGGAAGCCCCTTCACCCTCACGCGCTAAATTACAATATGTTTTGAATAGTTTATTGACGTACCAGTATTAACATTTTATGGCAACTTCCATGAGGTTGTGAAGCAGGAAATTGGTAGGCAGGTATCAAAATACTGTATAGATATCGATAAATTCAATTTTTATTGCTTTATTTTACAGTTGAAAATGTTTTTAAATAAACATGGCCAATTTGCTAATTTTATGATAAAGTGACGAGTGAGTTCTACAGCTCAGGGAGCTAACTAGTTAAATATTGCTTCCAACTGTTTTATAATAAAGCAACGGTTTCCAACCTTAGGGTTCCAGCGTGTTTTGGGTGGGGTTTTAGCTTTATATTTACTTTTTCAAGGATTTTAATGATTATAGGAAAATGCATAATTCTAACAGAAACGTAAGCTGTTAAAGTGGTAAAAACGACCTAGCTACTGCTTAGGTTCCTTTTTTGGCTATTCCATTATGATAGCTTCTTGCTAACTTGGTTTACTGTTGCAGCCTTGTAATGTTGCTATCATAATAAAAAAAACAAGCATTAGTTGACATGCGGGTTTAATGTCACGCTCGTTTGGTTTTTTGGTGAAAGTTAAGTAAGGATTTTAATTCTGGCCCGGGGTAGTTTATTATAATATCCCTCCAAGCAAATAAGGGTACATCTCCTCTAAATTTTACCTATCCCACTGGTGTAGTTAACTGTAGATAGTCCGGGCTGGTAGTAATACACAGTGAAAAAACTAAAAAAAAAATAGGATTTGAACGCTTTTAAGTTATCAAAGGGTCGCGATGGCTATAGAGAGAAAAGTTGGGGTCATAAACTAAAAAATATTGTAAACCGCTGTAATAAAGTTAGGCTAAATTTTTTAATCTAGAATACACGATTTGAACAATATCTGCAAAACTAAATAAATATATTTAAGCTCAATTAGATATTTAGCTCAGATGCAGGTAAACTGAAATAAATAATAATTCAAGTTATTTCCTTATGCACTAAAAAAGCCTTGTAGCTTATGAAAAAATAAATAAACTTAAAAATACAGTTGCCTAAAAGCTTGGTTCATGGCTTGATCATCACCCCAATAAATAGACAGTCTATATGTTTGTTTAATTTAAATATATGTTTATATAATTGGATTGTGATAAGATCTAGTTGGAAAAAAAAACCATGTGGAGCAATGAGGGTCACTATATATGCGATTTAAATCCCGGTCGGGGGAGTATTTAACAAAATATAATAATAACTTCCCAAATTGTTATTTTGTTTTCGGTCCTCTTAACATTAATGTAATTTCAGAAAAAGATCACTTTAGACGTTTTCAAGAAAATATGCTTTTTGTAGAAGTTTCTAAAAATAAATATGTGTATTTTATATATATTTATACATATGCTTATATAAACTTACAGATATATGCTTATATATTAATGTATATATTTATTCTAAATAACCAATGTTTTTATATTATCATTGTTGCTGCCCGTATTACGTATATATTTTAAAAACACAAATAGTTTATGTACCATCATGCCATTATATATATATATACTACTATAATGTACCCAGCTATGACCAGATAATATATATCTATGTATATATATTATTATTATTAGCACCGCGTCTTACTACCCGCTCGGGTTATACGCACTTACGCTAATGTGTAATGGTAGGGTGATTGTGAGATGAAATGAAGGACCTACAGTTTAACGTGGAATCCGAACCATGGTGGAGGCCTTGCATTCCCCACATTCACAAGATGTCTCGTCAGAGGTTAAGGAAGGGTTTGGTAATCAGATAAATCTGTGCCGGGACCGAGGATTGAACCCCGGCCGCCAGCACAGAAGTCTGACACCTTACCCCTAGACCGCCAGGTCACCGTATATATATTACATTATAGAATTATGCTTCGCCATATTATATTTTTGAATGGAATTTAATAATTGCCATTAGATCATATTTACTTACTTTTTACTCTTTTGCATTAGGAACTTGAAAGTTCACTACCGCACTTACAAAAGAACGCCACCTATGCCCTATCTTGGGCTAATTCTATCAGTTAGATTTTATTTTAAAATAAATATTCTTTTTTGTGTTTTATTCTAGTTTGGTAAATTGCTCTATATTGTGTGTACCAATGTGCTCATTTCTATATAGGATTTGTTTGGATAAATACATTAATAAATAATAAATTTGAATAAAATTTTGATAGAGTGGCACGTAATTCTTACTGTAATTATAGGTTAAATCCCGGTTCATTTCAGAGCCATATCCATTAACAAGCTGAGGTTTATCAACTGATCCAGCGTAATAGATATCTGTAGTTTGACTAACCGTCGCTCAGAGAGCTACTATACAACATATTTACCATTAGAGATCTACATATATAGGGGTTGGCAAGGTTATGTTGACGTTACCTTCAAGCAAATATTCCAAGGAGATATCAAGAAAAATAAATGCTTCAATTAGAAGGCGCTGGAATGCGCCAAGGCATCCATTGTGATTATTGTATCAATTGTCAACATTCAGATGATTCAAGATGTCGGAACAACAGCAGGACCTCCCGACGGAGCCCAGCAAAAAGCGGATGGTGCTGCATCTTGTGGTTATCAGCATCAGCTTCCTGCTAGCTTACACAGCCTTTAAGGGAGTTCTATTCCTACAAAGCTCCCTGAACAGAGAGGGAGGTGTGGGGACCATATCTCTTTCCTGTATATACCTGTCGACCCTTCTCTCCACCATCTTTCTGCCGAGAGTGTTCATTAAGAAGCTGGGGGTCAAGAATACGATGATGGTGTGTCTACTGCTGTACTCACCCTACATGATAGCCCAGGGATACCCCAGGTTCTACACCTTGGTCCCCACAGCTCTGCTCTTAGGTGTCGCTGCGGGACCCCTCTGGGTAGCCAAGTGTGTTTTCCTTGGCATCATTGCTGATCACTACGCACTAGTCTCCAAGATCCCTGTCGGTGCACTGGTCTCGAGGATGTTTGGTACCTTCTACATGATTTTCAACTTGAGCCAGGTCCTAGGGAACGTAATATCCTCCGTTACGTTGACCTATGTTGACGGAGAGGACAAGGGGCATGATGGTGACTCTGCTCCAGTATGTGGGCCTAACTTTTGTCCCGGATCAGAACGGGATAACCCTAACTTCAGCCAGCCCTCGTTTAACAAGGTCCTCGTTCTGGCGGCCGTGTATGTCATCTGCATCGTCACCGCGGTTGCCGTCATCTTCCTACTGATAGATCCTATAGATAACCAACAATCTGAGTCGTTAGAGCGGTCCACGGGCCGCTTTGTTGTGATGGCCACCTGGGAGCTGTTCGCGTATGAGCGTCGTCAGTGGATGCTGCTTCCCATCTCTCTCTTTACGGGACTGGCCAAGGCTTTCCTAGTGGCGGACTACACGGCGTCGTATGTAGCTTGTTCCTGGGGGATCCGCAACATCGGGTACGTCATGGTGGTGTTCGGGTTGACCAGCTCTCTATCAGGGGCCCTCATGGGGTGGTTGGTCCATCGTATCGGCCGCCATGCCGTGCTGGGATTCAGCATGCTGGGGAAACTGGCCCTGTTGGTCGGCTTGATACTGTGGGCGCCCGCTTCCAACCACACCCACTGGCTGTTCGTCGTCGCAGCTGTGTGGGCAGTGTTCGAGGGTGGTTGGATGGCCCAGACCAACGCTGTGGTTGGAGTTCTGTTCCCCGGTCAAGTCCAGGCAGCCTTCACCAACTTCAAGGTGTGGAACGCGCTGGGATATTTGGTAGGGTACGCCTACAGTCCATACGTGTGCACTTGGGTGAAGATCCTGGTGCTGATCTTGGTGAACATTGCGGGCACTGTCGGGTACTTCTGTGCGGACCCTATCAAGTTCTGGAGGAGGAGAGCACCAGCTCCAAACATCCAGGAGGAAGAAGAACCAGAGTCTCGTCCCCCCCGAGAAATTGTGTGAATTTTTTTTGCTACATTCAATAAATGTTTACTTTTTACTTCGTATTTTACTGTCAATACTGTATCTCTAGCATAAGAGTAGCTCACATGATTAGAAGGATGAGAGTGTCAATATTGGTAAATACTGGTACGTACCTTGTATTTTGAACGAATGTCAGATGTTTTATATTATTCTACTATTAGGGTTTCTGATTAAATAACTTTAATATAAATCAATTTAATTCTTGCAATTTATTAGCCGCCATACCCAGGCGAAAAATCGCTTAGGTCAACTTTAATACTTATTCAAATCGCAGGGTTTGTAGTAAATTCAAATAACAGTTCATCCATTTTGTGATTTTTGTGCAATTCTACAACTAGGCCTATATCATCGATAGCCCTGTCATAATAGCGTTCATACATTCACCGATTAAATTAAATTATTTATACGATATTACATCTCATTCAAAAACCATACGATAAGCTGAAATTATGAAAAACTCCCCTGCACAGGTATTCGAATCTCATACCTTGGTACGTTAAGCTAAAGCTAAAGGTCATAATTTAATATCCCTGTTAGGACAGTTTCTTAAAAATAAATTAATTATTTAAATTGAGTAAAAATATCTTATAGTAGTAATTAATGTTAAACTATATTACATAATTAATAAACAGTAACTAGCTATATTTGCTCGCGTTATAGATTATCCCATGTCTGCCCACCAAGATACGGCTCAAGGACAAAGTTTTATTCAAATATCTTAACATAATTTGTATCTGTTCCTTGATATTTTGAGTGATGGAGCAACAGTGTTGAGGAAACAGAAGGAACTATTGTAACAATGATGTTGGAAATATTTGATCATTTGTAGTCACCTTTCACTCTTCATGTGGGCATTTTAAAACGTCCAAGAATTTGAAAAAAGGATGAAATTTTAAAGTTTGGTAAATACCCGTTCTCCAGTAATTGATTCCCAGTAGAACAATTGATTGATTTACTTCCCGCAAGATGTCATTTAAACATAGCTGGTAAAGGAGTACGGTGGACGCTTCTTCAACGTGATATATAACGCTGAACCTTGGAACCATGTCCTTTGTGTACGCCAGCCAGCTTCTAGGCATTCTACGAATGACTCGAGGGTCATCCGCGGCTCCAACTTTTGTCTGTGATAGTTATCAATATTAACTCCAACCTGGTGTGATCCACTGACTAAAAGATCACCTTGCTTCATCGTCTTTCCCTCCCACCCCTCTTCATCTACCTCATATTCTACTTATTCGTCCAGAGCATCTAGAGAAGGTCAGTCGACGATCCCCAGGAGGATAACAAAGTTTGAGAGGGTATCCTGGAGTCACTGACTGGTGTTCTTCAACTCTTTCTGGACAGGGACCTTACCGAGTCCTACGTCCCGTAGACTGTAGAGGATCCTCAACCTAGGCGTGAACATAGACTATCTGATGGCCAGTATATGAGAAGGGATGGTATGTTAAGGGTGTGCCTTACCGGGCAGCTCCGAAACAGTGCCACGTCCCCTGGATGTTTGTGACCGCCATCCCGTGGGGGATGTTGTAATAGAGGTGGATGTTGCAGGGTAACTCTAGCACGTCTGAATTCTATTCCCCGAGTATCGAGAGGCCGCTTTCACAACCTCCGTTCACTGAACGTGTGGGTCCACCTCGCGACTCCTGATGGAGGAGATCATAGGATAATTGTTGGCGGACCCCTTCACACGAAGGGGCACAAGTGAGGAGTAGTATTTTTCTTCATTTAGTTTTGTTTCAGACTGTACCTCATCAACAAATACATCATGTTTCATAAAACTCAATTTATTAATAAACTCTAATGTCGGCACTGATTTTTATCAGCAACTTAAATCATCTCAACTGGCTAAACAGAAGAATGAAGGTATATAATGCTAAAACTATAGTCAAAACTGGAAGAGGTAGCTCTGTGACCGTGTAAGACTGGCGTTGTTGACTTTTTTCAGCCAACTGACGTGTACCCACATGTGCTAGCGCGTCACTCACTTGTTAGGCTGAATTTCCAGTAACAACGGGAAGGTCGAGTTTCGAATCCCAGTGAGTGTAGTGAGGCTAGTTTTTCCTAAATGGTTTCTACCACGCTCATACATATTAATACATGAATAGAAATAGAAGGGGTACTAAGGCCCAGCGAAAAATAAAGTCAACTTTGAGACAATTAAGGTGGGAATGTATGGAACGAGAGAAAAAGACAATTTTTTGCAGTTTTTATAGCAAAACAGTTTTTGAACCAAAATAAATAAAATATTGATTTAATAGTTTAAATTTCTTCAGATCTGTCATGATCATAGTAGCATTATATGTCAAAAATTTTAAATGAAGAGAAAAACTTGTCATTAAATTACAGGACATCCTTGACATGTATTCAAGAAATGTTTAAATCACTATGTGAAAAAAAATTAAACTGTATGTTTGTACTGAAGCAATATATTTTGATTTATTTTGACCAAAAAAAGTTTTGATATAAAAACTGCAAAAACAGTGTCATTTTCTCGCGTTCCCCAAATCCCCCACCTGAACAAACCTGGGAGTAATGCATTTGTGGGGTCAAGGACGGGTGAGGTAAGTAGGGGTTGATAATAAGCTATCATTTTTAACCTTATTTTTTATTTAAAAATATTGAAGAAATTTATTTGAAAACACATTACTCTAGTCTTCATGTTCAGACAAACTATCCAAAACGTCACCCAGCATGATTCAAACACGAATTCACTCAGTTATAGTAAACTAACTGTTAATATTGATACCTTAGTGCCCTAAGTGTTTAGTTAATTTTATTTATAACAATAGTTTTACCATACATTATACTAGACCCTTCGCCCCCNATATACTAGACCCTTACCCCTTCTCCCCCCCCTCCCAGCATTATTATTTTCAACACACATATTGAAGAATCATCATAGACTCTACCATAAAATATGAGTGACTATCGACTCTTTTGTATGCGGAATAAATTAAATTTTCAAAATAAAATATAGCCTATGTTACTCGCTGATAATGTAGCTTTATATTGGTGAAAGAATTTTTAAAATCGGTTTAGTAGTTTTTGAGTTTATCCTCTTTATAATATTAGTGTGGATATGACACAATGTGTATAAAGTCTCCCTTCCTACCTTAAATATTTTGAGCGTATTATTCACAATCAAAATTCAGATTCTTTTACAACCATGAGAAAATATACATCTACACTAATATTATAAAGAGGAAAGATTTGTTTTTTTGTTTGTAAAGGATAAACTCAAAAACTACTAGACCGATGTTAAAAATTCTTTCACCAATATAAAGCTAGATTATCAGCGAGTAACATAGGTTATATTTTATTTTGAAAATTTAATTTATTCCTCATAAAAATGTCGATAGTCACTCATATTTTATGGTAGAGTCTATGATGATTCTTCAATATGTGTGATGAAAATATTAATGCGGGGGGCGGGGGGGGGGGGTAAGAGTCTAGTAATGAATATAGTTGATATGTATATGCCTCCATGAATGTTCTGAATGTGATGAGTTTGTACATTCGCCGGTGATTTTACAAAATCACTGGTTGAGTTGAGGAATGCAAACCAATTATTTACTATTTCACATACTCATCGAACGTTTTACTAAATCACCGGCGAGCTCACAAAATTACCATCAGCCACTGGTGAATGTTAATAGGTCGCATCAAGATTAGGTTTTGTTAGGTTAATTTAGGCAAGTTAGGTTAGCTTAGTCAAGTGTAGACTAGTTTATTTTAACTTAGGGTAGGCTAGATTAGTTTGGACTTATATTCTATATTTTCATCAACATACACTATGTATTTTATAAAATCACCGGTAAATGTAGATAATGCAGTTCATGTTTCATACTTTCACCAAACTTCAATGGGAAAGTTATAAATCCTAGGCTATTATTTGCTAAATAAACCATTGCTTTCGGTGATTATATACATTCACCCGTTATTTTACAATATAGCGTATTCAACACAGTCACAGTAATTTATATATGCTATTAATAACATATTTTTGTAATTAAATATTGATTATACTCTAAGGTTACTATATTTAAGGGGAGAGGGGGCATTTTAATCAATACCTGAAACCATAAAACGAAAACTTATGGCCAGTTTAATAGTCAGACTTAGTACGCCTCAAGTGTGGCTCTATACCAAATAGGCTACAAGACGACACCTATCTAAAGTCGAGTGGAATGGGCCTGTTTCGCATTCTGGTCTAGGTAGATGTCGTTCTGTATTTAGTTTAGTGCCGCACTTGATGCATGCTATATAAGTCTGACTATGAAACTGGCCCAGTGGTTTAAACTTGTCTCGATAGTTGATCTGAGCACGTGCGATCTACTACAATCCTAGCGCTTTATAGTTTCATTGTATGATCACAGGAACTAAAGAATAGATGGAGCCATATATCTTAGACTTTGGTCAGCAGTAGCTTTAAAAATGGACTAGAGGTATTTGTAAACCATAGTAAATACGAGTAACCTAAATATTACACACACCGCTCATCACAACAAATCATAAAGAATATTTCCGAAGACCACATAGAATATTTTAGATAAATAATCTAACAATTAATTTGATGAAAAGTCATTTGGCCTAAATTCATTTGACACAAAATCATTTAGCCTAAAAATTAACTTCATTTGGCTAAAGTCATTTAATATCAAATTAATTTCGGGTTAAAAAAAAAGAGGTTAAATTCAGCCAAAAGCTATTTGACCTAAGGTTACTTAGCCTAAAATATGAACTTCTGAGAAAGTCAGTTGGCTTAAACTTTAGGCCAATTGATTTATATCCAAAGTGAGCTGAAATCCCGACATGGTGAAAATGTCCCCCCTCCCCTCTATCTTCCAAAAAAGAAATTCTCAACAGTATAATATGAAATTGTTAATAAGGTTCCGCTTAAGTCCTCCTCTCACCCCTACTCCCTACGATTAACCGTTGTATTATAAGGACCATTAAAACAATGAGTCCAATAACTGTCGGTATTCATCAAATCTAGGACATTAACTGTGTTCTTGTTTCAGTGCTCTTGTTTCCATGTCCTTTCTTTCCAACCGCAGCACTCAATGAAATTGTGTGTTTTTTTTTGTGGAAGATAAACTTGATTGCTGCTATCATCCTTCTCTGCTGTACTTTCTCCTAAATACAGTAATATCACTTACAGTAGGCCTACACCAACACTACATTACACTGGCACTTCTTTGACAGTGAATTACACTTACACTGCTCTGACACTACATTGCACTGAAACTGCTCTGACATTACCGTACACTAACACTGCACTGACGCTACATTACACCGAAACTGTTCTGACAGTACAGTACACTGGCACTGCACTGACATTACATACACTAACACTACATTACACTGGCTTCGCACTGACATTACATACACTAACACTAAATTACACTGGTACTGCACTGACATTATGTACACTAACACTAAATTACACGTACACTATGCTGATATTACATTACACTGAAGCTTCTCTGATATTACATTACCTGGTACCGCACTGACACTGATTGAAGATATACAGACAATATTATCCAGTGAGCGTCCGATCAGCCACATCCTCCGTGTCCCTGATCAATACACTATCTAGCTAATCATTGCCCATACCAGCTGGTTCTCCTTTGCCAATTAATGACGCCATAAGTCTTACATCCCAATGAGTAGAAGTCACGCAAGTACAGTCAGTAGCATCTGTTTATTGATCTGAGGGGCCTCGGTTTTACTCCCTGCAAGGCCTAAACTGTATTTTGGGGAACTGGCGTTTTCCCTTCCACAGTAATAAATTGACAGGGTCATACGTTTATTTAGTTAAACCCGCCTCGGTGGCGTAGTTGGCTAACGCGCTTGTCATGTTGAGCTCGACTGCTGAGGATGGGTAGATCGAGGTTCGAATCACGGTCGGGTGAACTGAGGGTGGTTTTTCCTAAATGGTTTTCCACTCTCCCTCCACGCAAATGCGGGTTCACTTCCTCTAATTCAACCTTCACAATTCCTAATCCATTAGAGTAATTAGTATTTAAAGCGTATAACCCGAACGGGTAGTAAGACGCGGTGCTAAATATTTAAAAACTATATATTTAGTTAAAATGCTTACTTTAAATAGGTCAGTTAGTTAAATAATCTTAGGGGATATGTAACAACTGAAACACACACAAAAATGACGTTTGTAGTGCCAATTATTTTGGTCTTCACGAAAGCAGATGTTTTACCTGTCACTTTGGCTAGTCGCTTGATCTTCATAGTAAAATATGCTTTAGCTGTTACATTGGCTGGTCGCTTGACCTTGATGACAGCAAATGTATTTTTCTGTTGTCTTGGTGTGTTGGTTGGCCTTTATGGTAACAAATGTATTTTCTGTTGTCTTGGTGGGTTGGTTGGCCTTCATGACAACGAATGTCTTATCTGTTGTCTTGGTGTGTTGGTTGGCCTTTATGGTAACACATGTTTTATCTGTTGTCTTGGTGGGTTGGTTGGCCTTCATGATAACGAATGTCTTATCTGTTGTCTTGGTGTGTTGGTTGGCCTTTATGGTAACAAATGTATTTTCTGTTGTCTTGGTGGGTTGGTTGGCCTTCATGACAACTAAGACATGTTTTATCTGTTGTCTTGGTGGGTTGGTTGGCCTTCATGGTAACACATGTCTTATCTGTTGTCTTGGTGGGTTGGTTGGCCTTCATGGTAACATATGTTTTATCTGTTGTCTTGGTGGGTTGGTTGGCCTTCATGACAACAAATGTATTTTTTGTTGTTTCGGTGGGTTGGTTGGCCTTTATGGTAAGACATGTTTTATCTGTTGTCTTGGTGGGTCGCTTGGCCTTCATGGTAACACATGTCTTATCTGTTGTCTTGGTGGGTTGGTTGACCTTCATGACAACAAATGTATTTTCTGTTGTCTTGGTGGGTCGCTTGGCCTTCATGGTAACACATGTTTTATCTGTTGTCTTGGTGGGTTGGTTGACGTTAATTATAGTAAATGTGTCTTCTGTCGTCATCTTTGCTGGTTGGATAGCCTTAATTATAACATAGATATCATATTTTCTGAATAACTGGTCTTCATAATAACTGAGTTGTCGTCTTGACTAGACACTTGCCCTTATAACAGATTTGTCTTCCGCTGTATTTGCTGGTTGGTTGGCCTTAGTGATAATAGATTTATAATTTCTCATCATGACATGTGGGTCTGTAGTCATTAGAGAATACAAACAATAACATCAATTACTTCCTTGTGCAATCTAGCCTTACAGCCCTTTGTGTTACCAGCAAAGTTAAACTATTACCATTTAGCGGGCACAAGTTAAGTCACGTGATTTCAGTCAACCAATAAGGAGACTGCATCCAATCTGGCAGTCTGGACCGATGCCAATGTTTCTGTCGAAATGTTCATAATTTAACATGCGAGTTTGTTTCTCCGAGGATATTGCTGCCTGCCCATATTATGTGGAAGTTCTAGGAACTGTTCTTGAGGATAAGTAATTGATGATACGAATGTTTTATAGTCTCTGCCATCGGTGCTTTGTTTTCAGTGCACTCGTCGTCACCTCACATTCAATCAATCATAGGGATTAAACTAAATATTTCACGTTAATAAATGTAAAAGATCAAAGACTCGTGGACATAGACTAAAGAAACACATCTCACAATCATTCAGATTCAGGGCTAGCTATCGTAATGTTCCCTCCTGATGAATGAGTCGAGACGTGATTCAATTAAATATCAATTCACGCCATATGTTGAACGTTTTGTGTAATTTGATGTAGTTTTAATAGAAGGGAAGGCGAAAACACATTGGGTCATAACAGCAACCATTAACGATATTGCCAAACGCAATGCACCCACTATTAACAAACCTAGGTGTTAAAACCTAACCCCACATTAAATATAGGTAGGTGAAATAGTCGGTTTGACTTTTAACAGTCAATTGCAACAATTGCTCTTGGAGCATATTTTCTGGCTTTGTGCTGAAGTACATGTGTTGTCTTTTCATCACGTCTTACTACCCGTCAGGACTATACGCATTTTAAATACGACAACGGGATAGGGATATGTAGGATCAAATTTAATTAAAATGTACCCTAATTTTCTTGTAGGGGAGGTATAAACTATTAAAGAAAAATAATGTATGTAAATACCCCAGGGACTAGAACCCCAACCCTCCTTTTACACATCACTCCAGGCTAGATTATCCTGGTCAACGTCTAGTTTGTGCTATCGCAGATTCTACTTGTATCCTGCGCTTATAACCACCTCCTCTTAGTAATATTGATATAGTGTATTAATCACAACTTGTGAATGTGGGGAATGCCAGGCCTCCACCGTGGTTCGGATTCCACGTTAAACTGTAGGTCCTCCATTTCATCTCACAATCACCCTACCATTACACATTAGCTTAAGTGCGTATAACCAGAACGGGTAGTAAGACAATAATAATAATATTGATATAAGCACCCGGTAATTGGTAAATGATGTGTTCAACTAAAAACCTTGAAATTTTGGATGAAGAGAATTGTCCATACCCTCTCTCACTCACAATAAATTAGCAAATAATATTAAACCCCGTTTTAAAGCCTGTCTTTGACAGGCTGATTTAACGTAAACTGAGTATGCTATGCCAAAAGTAGGTAAAAAAAAAGTTACATCCACTGATATCTTATTCATCGCTGTAGCCTTTGTATTAGTTGAGAAAAGGGGATGTTGACAACAGAAATAATATTTAGGATCCCTATGTGACCAAAGATCCCCTTCAAGTTAAAATCCCTATATGATCAGAAAACTCCAACATGCTAAAATGCCTGTGAGACCGAGAATACTAGATATGCTAGCGCCATCTCATCATGATAATAATGATGTTGATAGTGGGTAAACCAACTCATGTCCTCCGAGGCCACGTACTAGTAGGCCCTATAGTCTAATAGATCCTTGAGGGGATGCAGGCACAGGAGAAATGTAGCGAGGGGTTGCATTGCGAGGGGTAGTTACTGACGGGGGTGGGTATTGATCGGTCCAGTGAGCTCCAGGACCGACCCCCAACCCCTGCTAGGGTTGCATCCCCCAACACCTGCACAACTCTACAGTTGTCGGTGGAAACAATCTCCTTTGTGTGTAACCTGTTACACAGGTATTACTACTCCTATTACGTAAGTATTAATCTCATGTTACCCATGCTGAAACCCAGGAGTTACAACTCCTGGTATCCGGGTGTTAAAACTCCTACTACCCAGATATTAAACTCTTGATACCCAGGTATAACAGCTATTGTTACGCGGGTATTACAACTAATTTTGCTTATGTAATTAAAATCCAGTAACAACTACTACCCAGATACTACCCAGATATTACAACTCCTACTACTCAGGCATTACAGCTCTTACTAAACTTTATAACTCCTACTACCCAGGTATTACAGCTCATACTAACCAATTATTACAGCTCTTACTACCCAGATATTACAACTCCTACTACTCAGGCATTACAGCTCTTACTAAGTTTTATAACTCCTACTACCCAGGTATTACAGCTCATACTAACCAATTATTACAACTCTTACTACCCAGATATTACAACACCTACTACTCAGGCATTACAGCTCTTACTAAGTTTTATAACTCCTACTACCCAGGTATTACAGCTCCTACTAACCAAGTATTACAACTCCTACTACCCAGGTATTACATCTCTTACTACCCAGGTATTACAGCTCCTACTAACCAATTATTACAACTCTTACTATCCAGATATTACAACTCCTACTACCCAGGTATAACAGCTATTGTTACGCGGGTATTACAACTAATTTTGCTTATGTAATTAAAATCCAGTAACAACTACTACCCAGACATTACAACTACTAATACTCAGGTATTACAGCTCTTACTAACCTAGTATTACAACTCCTACTACCCAGGTGTTACAGCTCCTACTACCCAAGTATTACAACTCCTACTGCTCAGGCATTACAGCTCTTACTAAGCTTTATAACTCCTACTACCCAGGTATTACAGCTCCTACTAACCAATTATTACAACTCTTACTACCCAGATATTACAACTCCTACTACTCAGGCATTACAGCTCTTACTAAACTTTATAACTCCTACTACCCAGGTATTACAGCTCCTACAAACCTAGTTATACAACTCCTACTACCCAGGTATTACAGCTCCTACTAACCAAGTATTACAACTCCTACTACCCAGGTATTACATCTCTTACTACCCAGATATTACAACTCTTACTACCCAGATATTACAACTCCTACTACTCAGGTATTAAGCTCCCGATACCCGGATATTACAGTTTTTGTTACCCAGTTTCTACTATTCCTCTTACTATAGCGTACACACGTATGCTACCTGGGTTCTTTTTACCAAGCCCAGTGGTAACATACACACACTGTTGTCTGGGTATTGATGAGGAAAGAGGGGACTCACAATTAGGAATGGAAATCTTCCGGTAAATTTTAAACAAGAAAATTGTTAAAAAATTATCCGCAGTGTTGACTTAAAGCTTGAGCTGTTAGCTAATACTTTAGCCAAACATGACATATATTTTAATTATTTTATTGATTATATACTGGAATTAAAATCCGATTAAATAAATGGAAGACAATAACATTTTTAGAGTAATTAATCCCAAGGTTAGGGGATATATTCATTAGGATTTTAATTATAATATTGACTCAACGTTAGCGACACATTCAACCACCAAGCGCTCTAGTCGATAATTGAGTGGGAAAAGAGAAGAGGACTCTTTATTGCTTTATTGTAACTCAGTTGATGTTTTCGGTCTAAATGCCGTTAATAGAAATAAAAATGGCATGAACATTTTGAAACTTGGAACATGTCAACTACACTATTGTGTTTCATGTTGCTACAGTGGCGTTGAAAAATTAAATATTTATTTTCTTAGTCCACTCAATGAATGATGAAAATAGAAATTATGTATTAATTCATAAGGAAGTAATATTGAAAGCTTTAGATAACTGTTTATAGTAAATTTATAAATTAATATATCAAATAAAACATATTTCTACAATTTCAAATTGTATTTACTCTCAAACAATTTTGGGGTCAAAAGTGAATCTCCTATAAAAATCAGGCTTTACATTAATTCCATTTGAATAGTTGAACTCTTACAAGAAAGAAAAATTGATTTTTTTTAAACGGAAAAATGTACATCTTAAGTATTTTCTCACAAATAAGTCTTGGTATATGTGGCCACGCTTTCCTCACTGGTGATGAGTCCTCCACCAGCCGTGGTGCGTATTGTAAGGTTGATGAATCTTTAGCTGGGCGAGGAAAGAGGTTTGGGGGAGGGGGGATTGAGTCACGAACGCAGTCGGCTCTTCACTTGTTTATCCTCTCAAAGACGACTCTTGGGACGTAACTTCTCTCTCATCTAACACGACTTCTGCGTTTAAAAATACAATAAAAAACCTTCCCGGTGAAAATGCCAGTGGCCCCCAACATTCTTTATTTATATCAATCCGCCATTACTTTCCACAGCCCCGCATTATTGTGTAATGGAATGTTGCTCTAGTCCGGAAGTTTCCCGCTTCCGGACTGTTACGTGCAATCTAGTGCTATCTCTCTCTCTATCTAACTCTCATAATGCTCTGATCCTCCCTTCCTCCTACTTCCTTCCCTCTTTCTCTCACTCTCTTTCTTTCTCTCTCTCTGTTCGATCCAAGTCCCCGCCACGTCATATACTGATCGTGACCACAGGACTAACTGGAGTTAACAATCTACATTTTGTGTTCATGTCATTAGTGTTGTATCATTGTTCCTGTGCTGAAACTTTCTACTATGTTGTATTATACAACTGTCCATTATGTTGTCTGAACGTTCCTGTGCTGCAACTTTCCACTATGTTGTGTTATACAACTGTCCATTATGTTGTCTGAACGTTCCTGTGCTCCTACTTTCCACTATGTTGTGTTATACAACTGTTCGCGGTGTTATCTGAACGTTCCTGTGCTCCTACTTTCCACTATGTTGTATTATACAACTGTCCATTATGTTGTCTGAACGTTCCTGTGCTTCAACTTTCCACCATGTTGTATTATACAACTGTCCATTATGTTTTCTGAACGTTACTGTGCTTCAACTTTCCACTATGTTGTATTATACAACTGTCCATTATGTTGTATGAACGTTCCTGTGCTTCAACTTTCCACTATGTTGTATTATACAACTGTCCATTATGTTTTCTGAACGTTCCTGTGCTTCAACTTTCCACTATGTTGTATTATACAACTGTCCATTATGTTTTCTGAACGTTCCTGTGCTTCAACTTTCCACTATGTTGTATTATACAACTGTCCATTATGTTGTCTGAACGTTCCTGTGCTTCAACTTTCCACTATGTTGTATTATACAACTGTCCGCGATGTTGTCTGAGTGTTTCTTTACTCCTTCGTCCCACAATGTAGCCTAAATTTTCCTGTAATCTACTCTCCAAATGTTACCTTTATGTCCCTGTGTCATACTTTCCTTAATGTTGCCTCACTGTTTCTATGTCCTACTTTCCTTAATGTTGCCTTAATATTCCTCTGACCCACAGTTCACAATTTCAGTGTTCCCGCGTCATCTTTCCTTAATGTTACCTCAGTGTTTCTATGTCCTACTCTCTGCAATATTGCCTCAGAATTACTGTGTGATCCTGCTGGTTATGTTATTTCAATATTCCTGTGCCCTGCTCTTCACAATGTTGTTTCAATGTTCATATGTCGTAATGTCCACAATGCTACCCCAGTGTTCTTAAGGTATCCACAGCACTTCCATAGTATTTCTGTTCTCCTACTTACCACAATGTTTTATCATTTTGTTCCTGTGCTTGCAATGTGGTGCTGTAGTTCCTTTTCCCCTAGAGTCCACAATGTATTATAAGTTTATCTCTGCTCCTACTGATAGGGATGTTTTACCAGTATTCCTGTGTTCTCACTTTCGGCTATGTCTTTTCAATGCTCCTATGCTTGCAATACGGTATTACTGTGCACCTAGCGTTTGAAATGTCTTCTCAGTGTTCCTCTAATCCTACTGTTTTCTACAGTAGCCCCATGGCTTATTTGGTGCTGACTGACAGCTTTAAAAAGTTACCAGACCAAACTATGTATCCCTACGCTAAACCAGATGATCTGCAAAAACATGTGTTTAGCAGCTGTCACTTATGAAAGTAAAAATTTAGGTATATACCTAAATGTTGAGTGTCAGAGGTTATCTGTGAGCTGTCAGTCAGCACCAAACTGTATGTTGCCTCAACGTTTCTGTACTCCTACTGTCAGCAATGTTGTATCAGCGTATTTATCATCCTACTGTCAATAATATTGCCTCGCTGTTCCTAGGCTCATACGGTTGGAAATGTAATAATTTAGGTCATCCTGTTTAATTTCCTTGTTGATGGTCCAGGGAGTGTTTGACTCTGTGTATCTTGTTGTTCCAGGAGTGTCCTGAGGGAGTGGTGCACGAGGATTCTTTCAAGGATATATACGCCAAGTTCTTTCCCCACGGGAGTAAGTACCAACTTCATTCCTATATAACTAGACTTAGAGCACATGGCAGAATCAACCTCACTTCTATACAACTAACCTCACCTCCATAAAGCTAGACTTATAGCACATGCCAGAATAAACCTAACTTCTATACAACTAGACTTAGAGCACATGGCAGAATAAACCTCACTTCTATACAACTAGACTTAGAGCACATGCCAGAATAAACCTTACTTCTATACAACTAGACTTAGAGCACATGGCAGAATCAACCTCACCTCCATAAAGCTAGACTTAGAGGCAGAATCAATCTCACCTCCATAAAGCTAGACTTATAGAACACGGCAGAATCAACCTCACCTCCATAAAGCTAGACTTGGAGCACACGGCAGAATCAACCTCACCTCCATAAAGCTAGACTTATAGCACATGCCAGAATAAACCTCACTTCTATACAACTAGACTTAGAGCACATGGCAGAATCAACCTCACCTCCATAAAGCTAAACTTAGAGCACACGGCAGAATCAACCTCACCTCCATAAAGCTAGACTTAGAGCACATGGCAGAATAAACCTCACTTCTATACAACTAGACTTAGAGCACATGGCAGAATCAACCTCACCTCCATAAAGCTAGACTTAGAGCACACGGCAGAATCAACCTCACTTCTATACAACTAGACTTAGATCACATGGAAGAATCAACCTCACCTCTATAACGCTAGACTTAGAGCACACGGCAGAATAAACCTCACTTCTATACAAGACTTAGAGCACATTGCAGAATCAACCTCACCTCCATAAAGCTAGACTTAGAGCACATGGCAGAATCAACCTCACTTCTATACAAGACTTAGATCACATGGCAGAATCAACCTCACCTCTATAATGCTAGACTTAGAGCACATGGCAGAATAAACCTCACTTCTATACAACTAGACTTAGAGCACATGGCAGAATCAACCTCACTTCTATACAACTAGACTTAGAGCACATGGCAGAATCAACCTCACTTCTATACAACTAGACTTAGAGCATACAACTAGACTTAAAGCAAACTGCAGTAAGTACTATCCTCACATTCATATAATCTTTTTTTTTTTACATCCATTACTGTTTCCAGCCGGTGGCAGTTTTTTTTTATTCAAGCCGTATTGTTTCCACTATCGGCCTGATAAGCCTGCCATAGCTTCATATGCCTTATAGTTTAACTTAAGACCAAGACAGACACAAGATCTAATCTCCATCCGTTAAATATTATTGTGAAAGCGTAATCCCATATTTCACCAATGATCAACTGTTCAGCTATCCCGGGAATTGAATACGGGACCCTTAACTCAGTAGACAGACAGGCTACCGACTAAGCTAAGGTGTCTGATCACATTCATATACCTAGCACACACTTATGTGCTTTCTTATTTGTATATAATATTAACCTTCAATATCAGGTATAATTATGAGGCCCTATTCCCAACCTCCATCATGTCTCGCTGCAAGGTCTACTGCTAAACCTCTAACGTCATGTATCACTGTAAGGGCTTCTGCTAAACCTCCAATGTCAGGTCTCACTGTGAAGTCTGCTGCTAAACCTCCAATGTCAGGTCTCACTGTGATGTCTGCTGCTATACTTCCAATGTCAGGCCTTACAACGAGGTTCACTGCTATACCTCCAATGTCAGTTCTCACTGTGAAGTCTGCTGCTAAACCTCCAATGTCAGGTCTCACTGTGAATGTCTGCTGCTATACTTCCAATGTCAGGCCTTACAACGAGGTTCACTGCTATACCTCCAATGTCAGGTCTCACTGTGAAGTCTGCTGTTATATTTCCAATGTCAGGCCTTACAACGAGGTTCACTGCTATACCTCCAATGTCAGGTCTCACTGTGAAGTCTGCTGTTATACTTCCAATGTCAGGCCTTACAACGAGGTTCACTGCTATACCTCCAATGTCAGGTCTCACTGTGAAGTCTGCTGCTATACTTCCAATGTCAGGCCTTACAACGAGGTTCACTGCTATACCTCCAATGTCAGGTCTCACTGTGAAGTCTGCTGCTAAACCTCCAATGTCAGGTCTCACTGTGAAGTCTGCTGCTAAACCTCCAATGTCAGGTCTCACTGTGAAGTCTGCTGCTAAACCTCCAATGTCAGGCCTTACAACGAGGTTAGGTATCATTGTGAGAACTACCGCTAAAGCTCCAACTCAGGTATCGCTGCTACGGCTGCTACTAGTACCGGACGTATTTTCATACCACTTATTTATTATCCTCTTTTTAGACAAATATCTTGATAATTAATAACCTAGTCTTTAAATTTATGCCTTAATCTCAATAATATAGCTATCTGATTGTCTGTACTTGCACCAGATTATATTAGCATATTATCAACAGCTCATTTCCCACCAGAAAGATTGGTTCTATTCCACTTTCTCTCCCTTCCCACTCCCGGTTTTTTTTCTTCCTGCAATGTTTTATAGCTCTTCCCTGTCACAAGTTCTTGGCTCCGATCAGCTTTTGGTTGGTTGAGGGATGACGCTTGAGTTTCCCCTAAATATACGGGCTGGGGCAACTTAGTATCTCGTTACTTAATTACAAACAACTAGGTCAAGCTTTAGAAATACTCGACTGATATCCTTCAGCAATCCTCTCCAAGTTGTAATTTAGTCCCACTGTGTGTCCTGAAACTCTGCACATCAACAATGACAGAGTGATGAAACCATAACTGTAGATTTAGGAGATTTGTTTATTATATGTCCTTCATGCACTCCTTTATTTGAGAACGATACAGTCTGCATTACATAAATGTATGAAATGTAGGGGATCTATCTAATTGCGAGGTTGATATTTACAGGGTTCTCCTATTTTAGATAATACACACCGCATTACACAATTGTATGGAGGGTGGTATTAAATCTATCTCACGGCGTCAGTGGCTAAACAGGGCTCCCCTGTATTAGATTATAATACAACCCTCATTACACAACAATATTAAATCCTACATCCACAGCTTCTAAAGAGCTCAACAACCTGTAACGAATTAAACCTCACTCATCTTCTAACTATTTAAAGACAACCGTATCAACTTGCACATTAATACAAACTTTAAACAAGAACAATAATTACTCTACTTTACTCAAATCTTCTACCAATCAAACTTTCCTTAGCTTAAAATTGTTGCTACATAAATTTGGGGCCTATTACGTGTACTTTATACTATCATCAAACAAATTAAAAACGCATTTAACCTCAAACCAAAACACACCCCTTGTTTGGGTTAGAAATAACAATTGCTTTAAGATGTGGATCTAAGAACGCGAGAAATGGGCAGTGTTTCTGCAGTTTTTGTATTATTATTATTATTAGCACCGCGTCTTACTACCCGTTCGAGTTATACGTACTTACGCTAATGTGTAATGGTAGGGTGATTGTGAGATGAAATGAAGGACCTACAGTTTAACGTGGAATCCGAACCACGGTGAAGGCCTGGCATTCCTCACATTCACAAGATGTCTTGTCAGAGGTGAAGGAAGAGTTTGGTAATCAGATAAATCTTTGCCGGGACCGAGGATTGAACCCCGGCCGCCAGCACAGAAGTCTGACACCTTACCCCTAGACCACTAGGTCACCCTTTTTTTGTATTAAAACTTTTTTTTTTCCAAATAAATCAAATATCGCCTCAGTACAAACGTCGAGTTTATTTTTATTACATGGTAAAATCATAATTTCTTGAAAATCTGTCAGTATGTTTCGGAATTTAATGACAACTTTTTTCTTCATTTAAAAAGTGTGTCAGCTAGTTCTGCTATGCTCATGACATGTAGTCAAGAACTGTTGATATCCCCCTGTTAAGAAAATTGAACTATATGTTTGCACAGAAGACTTTTTATTATTTTTGCCAAAATGTTTTGCTATAAAAACTTCAAAAACACTGGTCTGTTATTGCGTCCACTACATTCCCACCTTAAGCACATTCACACAGACGGTATGTGTCACAAAAGTACACAATAATTGATCACTATCGCATTGATTGGTTTGTTTTGTTTCCGTAATGAATAGTAATCCAGCAGTAGTAATATCAAACGTTTAGAAATGTTGAGCTGTTGCCAAACTCATTTACTGGAAATATTTCAATTAAATCAAACTCAATATACAC
Organism: Timema shepardi; assembly: GCA_902151425.1. Lineage (NCBI taxonomy): Eukaryota > Metazoa > Arthropoda > Insecta > Phasmatodea > Timematidae > Timema > Timema shepardi. The sequence goes on along the minus strand of CABFVX010001900.1, from coordinate 105,409 downwards.
TAATTAACCTGTGTTGAAAAGTGTGACGTGGTGAAATACATAGGCGTGCGTGGGGGATGGAAAAAAAGTGTATTTCCGTTTTAATTTAACCGAGTGATATGGTCTTTGAATTTTAAAATGCCTACCGTTTGTATATATTAAGCAAAAGCTGAATTCAGTGATATAGAATATTCTGTATGTTGTAAAAATTAATGTGCATAAATCCAACGTTCTTCTAGAATCTAGAACATATAAAAATAAGCAAATAAATACAATGATCTAACAGCGCCTCAACTAATTCATAATTTCAAGACATCTTGTGAATGTGAGGAATGCCAGGTCTCCACCGTGGTTCGGATTCCACGTTAAACTGTAGGTCCTTCATTTCATCTCTTCACAATCACCCTACCATTACACATTAGCGTAAGTGCGTATAACCCAAACGGGTGGTAAGACGCGGTGCTAATAATAATAATAATTCATAATTTTGTATTGTACATTGAACAAAAATGGACTTTTTTAGTACTTTTTAGCACCGCATCTTACTACCCCGTTCGAGCTATACGCTTATGCACTAACTACACTAATAGTTTTAGGGATGAGGATGTGTTTCTGCATTTGTGTGGAGGGAAAGTGGAAAACCATTTTGAAAAACAATCCTCAGTATACCCGACTGAGATTCAAACCTTGATCTCCCCGTCATTGGCAGTCTAGTCTACTGTGAGAGTGACGCCTTAGATCATGCGACGCCTGAATTGTTTCTTCTTCAGTTAGCTACGATGATATGATGACCTGGTGAACGTCATCCCATTCTTTACAACATAGAGATGAATAAATCCTATGTTTAGTCAATAGTTGAACAAATTATTTCGGTTAGCTCCTTATAAATTTCATTTTAAAAATAAAATTTAGTTGTTGATTAAAATTAACATAGTAATCTTAGTTAAGATTTTTTTAATGAATACATATAATGTTCTTTATAGGTACTGGAAATGTTTACTCCTCTTCGCCAACCATCCTTTCACAGAGCCATTTTTACGACCTTGGGCACCCCTTACTCAAATGGCAGCCCCTATTATGAACACTTTAATGAAATGTGCTGCGCACGGCTATGTTATAACATTAGCTAACTTAACCTAATATACCTCTAAACTCGACACGTTAGTTGAAGGTGACTCACAGGCAGTTTGTCGGTCGGCCGCTCTGAGCGCCACGGTATCGTAGTCCTGAGATGGTCGCAGTGTGGCTGGCACAGCTTGTTTTAATTAGTTCGTGTTGAAGATTGATGTGACCTCCACACGCTCGCCGGAACTAGAATAATTATTGTTAGTGTAGGGGGAAGAAGGGTCTTAATTCCACTGTTAGTTTACCTGACTGATCTATATTTTGTATTTGGAATAGTTTGATGTGAGCGACATTTCCCCTGTATTCCCTAGGATACAAAAATATATTCAATTGTGTTCTGGTGAACTGTGGCCATGGGCTGATTACTTGTATTAATGAATAACTTTTTTTTCCACATCATCCTGCTACCCGTTCAGGCTATACGTTTATGTACTAATTACACTAGTGGTTGTAGGGATTAGGAAGGTTATATTTATATGAAGTGCACCCTCATTTGCGTGGAGAGACAGTGGAAAACAATTTTTGTAAAATGAAAAAAAAAAACCCACCCTCAGTTCACCTGACCGAAATTCGAACCTTCATATCCCCTTTATTGGTAGTTTAATCTACTGCAAGAGTAGCACGTTAGATCATGCGGCCACCGAAGCGAGTGAATAACCAATTTTGGAATAGATAAGAAGCAAGAACTTTGGTATTTGGCAATTAAATTGCTTGAATATAACAAAGCAGGGCAAACAAGGCAGCCCCCCTCCCCTACATCCAGCCCTAGACTCAAAATAGTTTTAGTAAAAATTTAAATCATAATAAACTAGAACTAGAATAAATAGAGTGGTGACCTGGCGGTCTAGGGGTAAGGTATTGAACCTCTGTGTTGGGGTTCCGGGGCTCAATCCTTGTTTCCGGCACAGATTTATCTTGTATCGCAGACTTCCCTTTCACTCTAATATGTAGCGGAGGTAACGATAACTATTACAAAGTAAATGTATTACAAAGTAGAGACTGGGGAATATTTCATAAGATTAAGAGAAATTAATAGGTAACCCATAACAGAATTATTATTAAAAAAACATAAAAGATGATATAGGGCTACAATTGATAGCAGGAAAACAGTAATAAATGTCCGTTAAATTGATTAAGGAAAACATGTACAAATCTTAGAAGTATAAAGGAAAACATTAAGTTTTAAAACGAAAAATATGTTAGGATTTAACAATTCCAAAAATATAGGAACTTTCCGTAGCACGGGAGAATACATGTCCAAGACGACACGGAACAGTCAAATGGAAGTTAAGTTTATAGAAAGTATTGGATTCCAAAACAGCCAGGCTAGCGCCAGAAGGGTCTAATCAGAAAACATGGTGAATTAATTACTAATAGAAATATAACTGCAAATCCTATAGTTTTAGAGTTACTAAGCTAAATGTTGGCCAAGCTAGCTAGTTTGATTTGAAATTAAGAAAGGTCCCATATACATACCAAATAATAAACGGTAAGAGGACGGTCTGTCAATTACATCAGCAGATGGCTAACAATCAGGTGTCAATACAAAATTGTACTATGGCCGGTCCTTTCCCAGTGGGTACTGCCAGAGCACACAATAGTACATTTATACCACTACCCACTCCCTGGGGTATACATCAAATCTAGTACACACTAACGTTAAATATTTGGACAAATGAGACGCCAACAAGGGGCAAATGAAAATACCATCTGTGCGGGCCACTATACAAAACTAGCCGTGTTCCGCACTTTGCGCACCCAAAATATTAACACAGAAAAAGGGGTTCTAACAAGAGTGCTGTGAAATTCTGACCTAACTAAGTCCTCAAATAAAGGTGTTAGACAACCTGCTTGTAGCCATACAAAAATTCGAACAAGTGAGCATGACGTTCACGGTGTCATGAGATATTGTGAAGTCACGAGGACTTAAAACGGAATAATGGACTTATGGAGAAGAGGAACCTTAAAGCAAGGTCCTTATTACATATAGAACTCAAAGCCCCTGTATTTAAGCTATGTCATATGGACATAGGGAAAATATATAGTCAAACTATCTGACTAAAGAAATTAAGTCAAATTGACACAAAACCAAATTTAGTCATTCTGACTAAAATAACGAGTCTGAAGAACTTACCAAATATTATAGCTGCTTCAACTAACAGAAACACAACTATTCTCCTTGACTACTACAACAAGTCTGAAGGACATGGATATTTATCGAATACTTGGTACATCAGACGAGATTCCCTCGACGTCGAGGTGGTGAGATCCACGACCCAAACATCAATACTACCAGTTTCTTCTTCAGGTGCTGGAGCAGAGGTTCCTCCTTCGAGGATATAATATGATGAACTACAGTCGAACTAACCTAGGGGTTACTCGTTACATACTCTTTTTTCTGACTTTAAACAGGACCAAATATTGGCATGTAATGAGGGAAAAGGAAGAAGGGGGGGNNNGGAATTGAGAAAGAGTTATTGAGTAAGTCCGCTAGGGCAGCAGTGCTCGTAGCTCGAGGCATTGAACCAACAACAGTCCGGTCTTTCGGCAACATCGAGTGTTCAAGGGTTCAGGCGTCTGTTAAAACTGCCACGCCCTCGCTTCCGCCATAATTATAGAATAGTTTGTATCTGGAAACATCCGCTTAAAGTAAGTAGAACACAAATTATATTATTTCAGAATATATCAGTTTTAATTTTCTCCTTTGGATTCCTTTATTTCAGTTTAGTATTTTGTGCAGATTACGGTTTGTAGATTTCATTTTACTTGAGGGACATGATAATGATATAATCTGATTACCGAACCCTTCCTTCACCTCTGACAAGATGTGTATTAATCAAAGCTTGGGAATGTGTGAAAATCCAGGCCTCCACCGTGGTTCGGATTCCACGTTAAACTGTAGATCCTCCATTTCATCTCACAATCACTCTACCATTGTATATTATTCAAAAGGAGAATACTGTACAGCTATGCACATTAAAAGTGCACTTAAAATTTTAAAGAGCACAAACTTATTAACTTTTATACATTGTGTATAAGGTCAAAGTCACACAAAATTGTAATTTACATTACCTTATTTTCTGTCCAAACAATAAAAAATAAAGGTATGGAACATGAAACGATTTAAGATTAGTAGCCAACATTCTGGTGTTCATATACATTATGCTATGTAAGTCTCTCTCAACACAAGCTAAGATTTATTACGATAACAATTGGGACTGGCCCTATAGATAATTAAGATTATTTATTAGGGCCTAATAGACTCAATGTCGAATAAATTTATAAATAAGTAAGTTCGACCTAATTAGGATTCGAACTGACAAAGCTACCACAGATGATTAGTTAACGCGTTAAAGCATGTATTGCCTTGTATGTCTCGACCACAGCTTGTAACCGATGATGAATTAAAACTTCACAATAATTATTAGTATCTACCAAAGGGATTAAAAACATCCTACAAACTTTTAATTTTCATGACATTTAGAAAATCCTACACATTAATTGTAAACCGTAGTTAGATAGTATCTAACGAACAATTACTGTTATCAAAATAGTTTTATAGTTTGAAATAAACATGTTATCAGATTTATTCGTCCATTATTCATGAACTCGAGACAAGTGTATACATTTTGTATATTTGAGGGATTTTTATTTATATACTTATTATATTAAAAAAATTGAAACAAATTACATTTTGTAAATAGTTTCCCTGATTTACCACAAAAAAACTCAAAATAATTTCTAGCGCATTAAACATTCATAAATTTTCTTTGACGCTGGCGTTAAACACTTTTCCACGTTGAAATTTAACTCTGACTTTGGCCTTAATTGTTTGCCACCACTCCCAAGTAAACTTCTAAATTTTTTTTAAAAAAAGGCAGGCAAATAGGCCCTAAAAATCACAAAAATAGGCACATGAGTAGGCATTATAAAGTAAAAAAGACAATAAATAAGCACTAAAAAGAAAAAAATAGGCACATAACTAGGCATAGTAATGAAAAAAAGGCACCAAAACACCAAAAAAATTTAATATTAATTTTTAAAATCCAGCATACACTTTCCATAAACACAAATTAATTACCATTAGAGCTAATTACCAAATACTTCTCAAGATTTTCAGGTGTACATTTTGTTTTGTTGTCTGAAAAAATGTGTTTATGCTGTGAGAAACTTCTCTTGACTTCACATGAAGTCATTGGGCAAAACTTCAGACAAGCTATCTCAGCTGAGCTAAGTTTGACTTTTGGGAGTGATGTAGTTTGTCCTTATAAGATGTCTGCAATACTTGCCATCACTTTCCACCCAGGGTTTCACTTCAATACTCTGTTAAATTTGTCGACGATGGCTGTGCCAACCGAGCCAGAATCCTGATTCAGGTTTTCTTCTATTCCCCGCATCATCTTCACAGCTTTCACAAGAGGCAAATCCCTCACCTCTAAAACTGTTACTGCTCCAAGAAGATTTCCAAAATTGCTTTTTACATATGACATCCGCAATGACACTTGAGCAGGACATGGCAGAATTTGCTTCTGTAATGGCGACAGCTTGTTCCTCGTCTAAAGTTTGGACTACCTACAAGCAAAACGGTTGATATAGCAAAAGTCACCATTCTTTCAATATATTGTGTTCTACAAGTGTAACCATTAATTTTTTAATATTTTTCAATAATGTGGATGGACAGGTGGAATCAATAAAACTAGTGGTAAGTGCTCACTGCAATTTTAATTTGTGGACGCAACTAAAGATAGTGTATTGTACAATACCTTTTGAATGTCACCCAGGTGATCTGCGTAGTACAACGCAGCATGAAGCCATGTACCCCAACAACGCGTTAACACTCGCTGTGGTGGCAAGGATGTGTTGGGCAGGGTGGCCTTAAATGAGAAGATTCGTGATGGAGCCTTCAAAAACACTTTCTTGACTGTAGAAATAATAGCGTTAACATTTGTAAAACGTGATCTGATATCTTCTGCAGCACTATGAACAGCATGCGCCAAACAAGTCCCGTGAATTAGCTTGGTGTAGAATACTTTTAAGTTTGCAGCTGCTTTCAACATGTAGGCCGCACTGTCTGTTAGCAACACTGAAAACCTTTCATCGTTGTTTTCTGATGGTCACAGGACACCTAATATAAACAAATGAACTTATTTATAATTTTCATTTTTACACGACTAACACTGCAAATCATTAAATTAACACAGTATATCTTGTGCAATTAAGTTATATACTTACTCAAAGCATCACGGACAACTATGGCAATTTTCGAGCTGTTGGTTGCCTCAAGCATCTTTGAAACAACCAAGGGAGGTTTCCCAGGTCCCGTAGAGTCTAGTTTTCCAACCACAACATTTGCAACATATCTGCCACAGCGGTCAGTGTAACAGTGTAATATACATAACCACTGAATTAACTGACACTGCTGTGAGCTAGAATAACATCTTCGTCGCCAGTCTGACCCGTCTGAACCTATCAGACCACTGTACACGTGGGTTTTTCCTACCTATCACGAGTATCTACGTGGAATTACCTAAGGAGTGAAAAGGNCACAAATATTTAGAAAGAAAAAGAGAGGGCGGGAGGAAGAGAAAGATATTGATATTTAAAAAAGGCACTTTGAGGCTCTCATTTGTAAAATAGGCATTAAACACCAAAATAGGCATTTATAGGCACTATAAAAGTTATCACACTATCTTCGCAATTATCGAAAATAAACTTATACTTCAAAAGCCTAATTTTCAAAGCATATGAATAAAAAAGGCATTTAGGATTAAATCCGACCCTAACTATAAATAACCTGTGTTTATTTTATTCAGTCAGACATTGGACGGCGTATTTACTAAAAACTGTAAATGTATATTAATTTGGAGTAAAATTATTACTCTCTGAAAATATTGTTTCAGTTTTGTTTCAAGTTGGAATTTTATGGAAACATATTTTGTATCAATGTTTGGCGAGCTCATGTTGGTTATATTCCATGAGATTCATCGTTCCAAACATCCATGACACCTGACAATACATGATCACCCTCATACCTAAACAAGTGAGAGGAAGTTTGAGATTTAATAGGAATTCTCTCCGTTCTTCAGGTTGTCCCAAGCTTTCAGGTAATGTTTCACCAACAATGTATATCCTAGTCTGAAACAGTTTTGTACAAGGTCGTGTTGTACTTGTTTCAGACTCCAGTTTGTACGCCCACTATGTCTTCAAGGCTTTTGATGTCAACAGCAACGGTGCCATCAGCTTCAGGGTGAGTCTTGGAGTTTTTGAGGTGCAAGTCAAATCTCTAGGTCAGTGGTTCCCAATTAACTACCAGTCAAGGACCCCCCAAGAGGCTCTTTGAGATCGGTGGACCCCCACCTCCCCCCGTTTTTTCTTATCATTAGAATTTAATCCATTCTATATATATATATATATATATATATATATATATATATATATATAAGCACCCACCACCACCATATTAATAATTCATGCTAGAAAACCTACAAAACTCGGAATTTTGCATAGTAAATCCGAATAAAATGTGTTTTACATACTTTTACTTTACACTAACTCTAGTTGTAATAATAATGAAAATAATAGTAATAGTTAACATAAAATATTATTTAGGCCTACTTGAAAATGTATTAATCATGAAGAAGTTCAAATTTATTCATTTGGGTCTAGTATTAGTGAGATAAGTGAAACCTCTTATTTTTTCCTGTCACTTCTTGAAGATCAGGTTTAAGGCTGGACACACTGACTCGAAAATCCGAATGCATGTCAAAGAATATTTTTAAACTTGTTTTTCATGTAGCACAGTGTTGATTAGTTATTATTTTAACTTTTTATTTTGTTAAATGTTGGCGGTTGTCGTGGACCCCCTTTTGGGAACCACTGCTCTAGGTGGTTCATATCTAGTTCAGTATGCACCGCTAGGTACTTGTCTCACAATGCTCCATTTGGAGCTACTCACTGCTCTCGAACCAATGACCTGAAATTACGTGCGCAAGCTATATCTCGACGCTAGATCTAAATACACACATTGTGTATAGGCGCTGGATATTTTCACGTTCCCTACCAACGATTAAACTGGATTCACACATGAAGCTACGCTATGCGAGCGAAATCGTGGACCGGGCGATTTTTACATCTCACTCGCGCTACGTTTTGTACTGCGCATGCGTACAAAGGACAGACCCACAAAAGGCCATGTTGTCTTGAAGACTTCAAATAGTCTACTAAACTTTCTAAAGTATAACGTAGTACAGCTTACTGTGTGAAGCACACGAGATTAAATGTCACACAGCATAGCGTAGCTTTATGTGTGAATTCAGCATTAGACTGGGTTTGATTTAAATCAGTGGTTCCCAAAGTGGGTGGTACCGCCCCCTTGGGGGCAGTGGTATTGCACATGGGGGCGCTAAGTTGCAAGGGGGTGCTAAAAAGCAAGAGGGTGGTAGAGGGGGCACTCAACTGGTATTTTCCGAGTGTGTTGTTTATTTATATTTGACCAGCAAAATACCTTCCTTGCTTCAAGTTTCTTCCTCCCTTTCCAAGGTCATGTTCCTCGTAAACCCTCCATTCTCTAGGCTACGTCATGCGTTTTCACCCTCTCCCCGAGACTACGTCCCACGTTCTTCCTCCCTTCTTGAGGCCACGTCACCAGAGCTATTCAGAACATTATACCACATTTGGAGAAAGTGTAGTGCTGTGTTCTTTTTTCTTTGTTGTCTCCTCAAGATTTTACTGGTAAGTCCCGAACAAAATAGTAATGAGCGTGATACTTATTTTCCTGTGTATTAAATTATTCAACACGTTGATTATGAATCGAGATTAGAAACTACAAACGTGTTATTTTTGTTGCAGCCTACTCAATATTTAAATGTATGTTATAAGAGATATAAAATAATTAAAATTAAATTCAGTACCGATGCCTAATCTAGAGCTCAAATCTTTATTTAATATTCTCTTACGAAATGTGTACATAAATAAATGTGTAGTAAAATAATTTTTTAAATGTATATAAAAAATGAAAATAAATGTAACTCTGAATTAATCTTTTTTTTCGCGTTAGTAATTATGCATACATATATTATCGAATTTTTTTAAATGTTATGGCTGTAAATTTCTGAAGGAAGCAACAGAAAAACACTTTTTTTAATTAGGACTAAAATCATCTCTCCTCTTTTTTCTAAGATTATAAATGGCAGAAGCAGAAAAATCAAAAAAGAAATGTAAACAATATAGTTTGGAATATCTTAAGTATGGATTTATATCTGCATCAACAAACCAGCAGCTGTCAATGTACCTGTTATGTGAAAAGATATTTTCTAACGAGGCTATGAAGCCTTCCAGACTCATTGAACATTTAAAGAAGGCACATCCTGACAAAGCAGATAATAACTTAACTTTTTTTCCAATCACTTCGTGAAAAGTTTAAAAAGCGGCCAGCATTATTAAACATGATTCGCAATAGTTCACAACAACAAACTGATAGTTTGTGTGCATCATACAACATTTCATTGTTGATTGCTAAGTCTGGAAAGCCCCATACAATTGGTGAAGAACTCATCCTTCCAGTGGTTAGTGAGGTTATGAATACTGTTTTGCATATGATATAATTAAAATGATTTCTCTCAGCAACAATTCAGTTCGAAGACGCATAGATGAAATGGCTGATAATGTGGAAGATCTACTGTGCAACAAACTAAGGACAATAGAAGTTGCATTACCGCTGGACGAGTCAGCTTTGCCAGGCAATGAATCTTTACTTCTAGCTTATGTGCGTTTTATAAAAGACGAGAGTTTGGCTCAAGAGTTGTTATTTACAAGGCAACTAAAAATCGATACTAAAGGAGAGTCAATATTTCATGTTGTTGAGGAGTTTTTCCAAAGAAAAGGAAATTCTACTTACTAACATACTTGCTTGTGCAACTGATGGAGCACCATCAATGACTGGTCGCTACTGTGGGTGTGTCACTTACTTGAAAAAATCAGTGCCAAATATATTTACCATTCACTGTGTCGTTCATCGCCAACATCTGGTTGAAAAAATTCTCAGTGGATGCCTACACAATTCATTACACACTGTTATTACTGCAGTGAATAAGATTAAAGCACATGCTCTCAATGATCGACTATTCCGGGAACTTTGTGCTGAGAATGATGAAGACTGAACGTTTGTTGCTTCACACTGAAGTTCGTTTTCTATCTAAAAGAAACTGTTTGAGACGCTTTTACAGCCTTTTTGACACTGTTGTGGAATATTTTGAAGACACGAAGGCTTTGCTCAGCAATGAATTCAAAGAAATCAAACCTGACATTGCTTGTTTGTCTGAGCTATTTGCAAAGTTCAATGAAATTAATTTGCAGTTGCAAGGCAATGACACCAATCTTATTAAAGCCTAAATCTGTCGTATCTACATTTATTGCAAAATTAACTATACTGAAGCGCAATATAGGCCGTCGCGAGCTATACCAATTTCCGAGCTTATCTAAGCTAGAAAATAAAGTCGGGATACAAGATGACGATCTGAAAGTTTTTTGTGACCATTTGAATACTCTGCATGAAAATATGGCTGACCGATTCAAAGATCTTGTTATTATGAAAATTCCAGACTGGGTATTAAGTCCATTTTCAGATATTTAAGACGTTGGAGCATTGGGGGAAGAACTAATTGAGCTACAAAATGACATTGATCTGAAACCAAAGTTTAAGAAATCGTACCAGGAGTTTTGGTTACAGAAGGAAATTCCTTATCGTTATCCTGCATTATGGAGAATGGTTAAGAGGCTCCTGATTGCATTTCCAACATAGTATTTTGTGGATTGTGGTTTTAGTGTGGTCAGCCTACGTCTATCCAAGCAAATAAATCGACTCCAGATTACTCATGCTAAGTGATATTGGTAAACTAGTATCATTTCATCAAGCTCATCCATCACATTAAAAATTCACAGAATAGTGATGTTCGCTACCTGGTTACTAAATGTAGTATCTAATAATATGTAGTATTTAATAAATTTGAAAAGATTATCACTGTATCGAGCTCATCAATAATGTTTAGTTAGATAAACTTAAACAATATATTCTAATTTTGAATAAATAATAAATTAATAATTGTTCCACCCTTGAAATTTTATTGCTATTTTATTCATTGTAGGTCGTTGAAATCCACTATCATGAATATTAAGTTTTTAGAGTAAATGATAGGGGGCACTGAGTATGAATTTTTGGAACCAAGGGGGTGGTGACTCAAAAAAGTTTGGGAAACACTGTTTTAAGTCAAAGATAATCTAAATTAAAGATTACAAATTATTATTTAGAATTAACTTAGTGCATATCTTATTTATGTTTATAAAAGACTGAGACTGATTAAAGAAAACGTAAGTTGATTTGGAGTAACTAGTTAATCTCCAACTCTTTGACTGCGTGAGAGTGTAGTCTACTCTGTTTGCTGCTGTTATCGCGAGTGTTTTTCCAATGACTGCCGCGAGGGCTTCTTTCAACCCTCACCCCGTCTCCTCGGGATATTTCCTTCCTAAAAAGAAATCGGCTAAGGTCGCTTTCACTGTAGGCCTAACTTAAAAAATTGCAACTCGTTTGGGGGAGGGAATCTCTACCATTTTTCCTATAATCTACTGTTTATTTATTTTATTTTAATTTTTAGCACCGCGTCTTACTACCCGTTCATGTTATACGTCTATATACTATTTGTGCTAATGGTTTTTAGTATTAGAAAGGTTATATTTAAGGAAGTGTACCCGCATTTTCTTGTAGGGAGAGTGGAAAACCATTTTGTGAAATACCCAGTAAACCTGACCGAGATTCTGAACTCAATCTCCCCGTCGTTGGAAGTCTAGCCTACTACAAGAGTAGCGCGTTAGACAACGCGGCCACCGAAGCGGATTAGTATATACTGTTCGTTTTCAACTCAGTTTTAAGGATCATAAATACTAAAAAAAAACACAATATGTATTGTGCCCTTCTTTAGAAAGTTGGGCCGAATATCGTTTTGTAGCGGGCTAACTAGTCCTGGCACGTACAAACTAAATCTGCTAGAGAAAATCATTCCACGAAATAAAATATATATGGATATCATATATATATATATATATATATATGGATATCATATATATATATATATATATATATTAATGCTGTAACATAATTTGTTACATACCACGCCTCGGAAACATCGCTTCGTAAGGACGGCTCCATCGGAAGAGTTGCACACACGAGCACATCTAACGAACTGAGTGGATTTCTGCGTAGTTCGTGAGGGTGTGTACGTCATGGCCAGGTGCCTACGTACTGTTCTAAACGCCGAGGGGTGCTTCTAATCCACCCTCCCCCTTTGTACCCGTGGTTCGTCTGTTAAACCAGTATAAAATGCCTCGGTCCACTGGGAACAAAACACAGTTCCAATCTAATATTCGACGACTGCCCCGCACGCTATGAGATGTTCATATCTGACTCCCTTCAGGGATGGCATGATACCTTGTTAATAGATTATAACCTATGCCTGGTATGTGGTTGACATCTAGGTTGATTGTGGTTTAACTCATGATACCTGGCTATACTAATTGGTTACTTGCCAGCCTTTACTGTATGGAGGCCTAGAATCCTGAATGACAACTTTCCCTAAGATATTGCCCGGTGTTTCTATCACCGGGACAAATAGACAATTCTCTGAAACTTACGTACTATTCAATTAGGTCAAGCTAGCTTCACTGGCATATATCGTTCTCACCTCTTAAAATAGGGTTGTTTGTTTTAGAAGTTGAGTAGGTTGGCTCACCTGTCATAATCAACAAATTTACTATTGCTACAGTATTGTGTTTGCAATCTATGTCTCCCGTCGGAGAGCAAGTTAAAATTGCTTCAGTATCGTTTTTTCTAGGAAGTATGATTGTAACTTTTTTTAAAGTGGGGCGATAGCTCATAACACTAGCGGAGTTTAATTGTAGTATTAAACCAATGGCGCATCACGACTAGTTCACTATATGAGTGTTAATTTTTTATCTTATTGTTATGTTAGTTATTTGGACCTACTCAATAGATCAACATTGAAAATGATGGATTGTGCTCTGATGTTTGCCTTGTAATTGCTTGTTTTGTTTGAGTTTCTTTGCGTCCTTCACTAAAACTCATAAATACTGATAAAGTTAACATTAAATATTTGGTTATGCTTCACTTTCCCACCGCAGTTTATAAGGACATAGATCTTGAGGAACACGGTCTTCTAGATACACATTTCTGGATGCGGCATGTTTACTTGGATAGACGTCGGTGACCTGGCGGTCTAGGGGTAAGGTGTCAGACTTCTATGCTGGCGGCCGGGGTTCAATCCTCGGTCACGGCACAGATTTATCTGATTACCAAACCCTTCCTTCACCTCTGACAAGACATATTGTGAATGTGGGGAATGCCAGGCCTCCACCGTGGTTCGTATTCCACGTTAAACTGTAGGTCCTCCATTTCATCTCACAATCACCCTACCATTACACATTAGCGTAAATGCGTATAACCCAAACGGGTAGTAAGACGCGGTGATGATAATAATAATAATACTTGGATGGACGATTTGATATAATTTCTACTATTCTATTCCCCACCATTTAGAGAAGAGTCAAAATATAAAAAAATAACTATTTATATGTTTAAAAATGTTGTTCATAATGTTATTCAAACCTTATCGAAACATAATTATTGTTAAAGACGTTTTCGAAAGTATACATTTACTTTTCATAAGCTACCTTGGGTAAAACACTCTTATTTGTTATATTTGTTATTTCATATTCTTTACATATATGATAAAATCATTTAATAAATATTAAAGGCTCATTAAATTGCCCAATTTGTTTATAAACTAGATAATTTCGTTTTCCTGGACGTCATCTCAATGTGTTTTTTTTTTGGCTGTTCGACCAATGAATGGTTATTTTACACAGCCCTATATTTAATTTTGAAAAAAATAGATGAAATATCAATATTGCTAAAACTATTTTAACAACACATATTTTAAGATTTATTGTTCTAAGTTTTATTTATTTCCAGCGCTTTTTAATCGTGTCCGCGCTATGCACATTTTAATTATGCTGATATGGTAAGGATTAAGAAGGTATATTTTAGGATAAACTCACCCGCATTTCTATGGAGAGATAATGGGAGACCGTTTAGTAAACGACACCCTCGGTGCACATGGCTGGGATTTGAACCCAAACCTCCCGTCTCTGGCAAACCAAACTGGATAAGTCTAACCGTTAGTCCGGGAGCCCACCGATGAGGGTTTTCCCAAGTAACTTTTATTTAAGTATCAGCGTTATATGCATTTGTACCAAGATATAGTAGAAATGTTTTAAATATTCACCGGAAATAAAATCTGCTCAAACTTTTAATATCGAAGAAAGCACGTAGCCAGAAAGAACGCCAACACACAATTATATCGGAATAAGAAAACGCACAAAGAACACTTTCGTTACATCTTGATGTAGACCTCTTTCAGCAACACAATACTTCACCTATGGCTCTATAAGTAAAGTGAATAATAAAAATGTAAGAAAAACAGTAATTTCACTTTTTATTTTGACCATCAATATGTTGTGCATATCTACATGCAGAGTTTACATGCGTGAATTTACACACCAAGTTGATATAAAAGGGTTGAACTAACAAACCAGTAAATTTATTATACAGTTACAAATTGAGACTAAAATTGCTTGACTTAAGTTTTATAATTTTTGTTAATTTTTTCAATGATAACATTCAATTATAATATTGTCGTTCATTACTTAAAAGATATGTATAAAATGTGGAAAAGACTTAAAATTAATCAATATCTTTATTAAATGTTAAAATATTACTCATTAAAAGAATTAAGTTTTTTAAAAACATTAGTAAAGATTGCATAGTGGAACTATCACCAACGTATAATACCCTCGTTCTCATTTAAATAGTGAACAAAATGTCGTGAGGGTAACACATAGGCTTAGCATTAGAAATGACAATCCCTCTATACTGAACATCCAAGTTTAAACATATATGCATAAAACAAAATTAAATATGACCTGGCTAAACCAACAGGCTACTTTTATAATACTGTGTTGGGAATATTTAACTTTCGTGCATGTTCCATGTGGGGAAATAATACATGTATAGGCATGTGTGGGGAGTTGTCATCACTCATAGTCTACGTTATCTATATCGACGGGCTCCGCCCCCTCGCCTGTGTCCTGGATGTATGGTATTACCCGACCGATCATCTCTCTGTCCCGAGGGTCCGTTATTTTCAAGGTCAATACATGTTCCAAGAACGCTCTAAGGAATGGGCCCCTCGTAATATGGCCGTCCATTTCGAAACTCTCCGCGTAGCTCGGGTCTCGAGTCGCGGTCGACAAGAAACTGTAGAATCTATCGGCGACTTCCTTTGTCAGCAAGTTGTGGTCAAGAGCTTTGCTCACGTTGGTCAAGTCGACTGTCTTTGTGACCATGGTGTACCTGACTGGCTTAGCCCCCACGCCTTCTAGTAGCACCTTGCGGGCCCAGTATGACAGGACGTCCTTCATGTAGGGGTCCCTAGGGCTTATACGCTCCAGGATGGCCTTGAGAAGCTCCCCATTAGTGCGGTGCGTTGAGAACTTGAACTCCGGGCCTAGAAGCGCCGGCATTTTGCCACCATTCAAGTAGTTCTTGAGGGTACTGAACTTGGGTTCGTTGATGGCTTCGGGGCCTAGAGCACCCAAAAGGTCATCCACGTTTAGGTTATCTGGGTTGGGTAAGATTGGGGATGGACAGGATACCACAAGGCAGTTCCTCACCTCCCCATTCTCGTCCAGCAGTCTCAAAAACTCCTTCAACTGGCCGCCGAGTCGGATAGATAGCTGGCCCACGGCTGACAAGTGGTTCAGTATCGTCACCACGAGCTGTCGGGGACGACTGTTTTCTTGCTTGGGGAATTTATTAAAGATGTCACTCCAGTCAATAGGTTCCTCTCTGAGTTCTTTTAGGATCTCCCTCGAGTCATTTTTGATGGTGTCAGGAATTCCGGGACTTTTGAACGTGTCGAAGATCATCGTTAGGTCGGATATCCCTCTATTGGGCCTTGCCTCACCGGTAAATGCAGCAAACTTTAGTTTAAGATGGACATGTATTAGGTTAAGAGTATCATCCAGTTGAATAGGAATCTCTACGCGCCGCCTGATCCTGTCGATAATGGCTATGAGAAGCTCTTCGGGCCTCGTGTAATCGTGACGAACGAATCCTTTCAACGCCAGGTCCAAGTTTATCGTATTGTTGGTGAGCGCCGCCAATATGACATCCCTGGCCTCGAGCACGTCTTTCGGGTACTCCCCTCTCGTTATGACCTTGAAAAGGGTATTGTAGTCCGTGTCCTTGCCCTTCACGATGGGGGACATCCTTTCAAAGTTAGGGTTGAACATCTGGTAAGAGGGTTTTCTCAAGTATTCCATCACGATCCATGATGTTTCTCTGACCGTTTTGGGAGCTCCAGGCTGGGAGCTGAGCTCTCTTAGGATCAGTCTCCCCATCTCGTAGAGGTCTTGGCTCTCTCTGGGACCTATATTCTGGATAGAGAACTCCAAGCTTGTGCGGTTCTCGAAGAGGACGTCTGAGATGTATCTAGTAGCCTCCTCGACCTCTGGCAGAAATGTGCTGACTGGGAGATGAAGCAGGAGACAGGCTAAAAGAGGCTGGGAGATCCTCATGTTCCCATATCTCAAAGCTCGAGCTACATCGCACAAGAGCTTGCCCAAAGAGAAGCACAGGCTGCCTTCCATCACGGCTGGGTAGTACAGGGGGTAGTGCAGCTGACGGAGGAGGGAAGGTTCAATACCTTCTAGGAAGTTGACCCCTCCATCCAGCCGAATAATTTGATACAGAGGTACCTTGCTCTGCCTCAGGGCTCTCAGCCATGTGCTAAGAGCTACCATCAGATATTTGGGAGCCATCTTTTCAACAAAAGACACACAAGTAGGATTAGCATGTTCCTACCTAATTGTATTGTATCACACTTTAAACAAATACTTGATAGAATACTTTGTTTAGAAATGTATTGTTTGTGTTTCTTGTGCTCCGCATCTCATTATAGCCTGTGAGTGAAATGTCAAATGTCTATAAAATATTAGCAGGGAGGTAAGAGTTTATTTCAGCCAAGTTATAAGTTCTTTCCAGAAGGAAAATGCTCCCGCCCTCCCCTTCATCGCTGTTTCTAAACCAATTGTTGACTTTGGTTTGTACATGTTATAAAACATTGTTGTAACTTTAACCCCCCACCCCACAAAAAAAGCAATGTACGAAAATGAATACGTAACTTAACTGAACACTGAAAGGTTGCGCACATGATGAAGTATTTAAATTTAATTTTATTTACTGCCCGTGTGGCAGTTTACAAACACTTAAAAACGAAGAAAAAGACTAGGCCAAACAGTAATTATGACAAATGACATTAAGTTCTTCCGTAGGAAACCCCATCTACCGGCCTGGTCATAAACTGTTCTTTAGTGTGTATAGGCATTTTATTGATTGTCATTCATATTTTATTTAGTATATTTTTCATCTTATATATATTTTTAAAACTTGTGGATCTAGCTCTTGGGCCCGGACCCGGTACCGTGGTACCAATAGTCTCCCCTTAGGGTAGTTATGAATGTACCTCCCTTAGCTATGTGTACACTTGGAGTAAGAGGGAATGTACCTTATCTAGCTTCATGAATAGAAGTATAACCTGGGAATGAGAAGGAATGTACCTACTCTAGCTCCGTGAATAGAAGTATAACCTGAGAATTAGAGGGAATGTACCTCTCCTAGCTCCGTGAGTAGAAGTAAAACCTGGAAATGAGAGGGAATGTACCTCTCCTAGCTCCGTGAGTAGAAGTATAATCTGAGAATTAGAGGGAATGTACCTCTCCTATCTCCGTGAGTAGAAGTATAACCTGGAAATGAGAAGGAATGTACCTCTCCTAGCTCCGTGAGTAGAAGTATAACCTGGAAATGAGTAGGGAATGTACCTCTCCTAGCTCCGTGAGTAGAAGTATAACCTGGAAATGAGAGGGAATGTACCTCTCCTAGCTCCGTGAGTAGAAATATAACCTGGAAATGAGAGTGAAAGTACCTCTCCTAGCTCCGTGAGCAGAGGTATAACCTGGAAATGAGAGGGAATGTACCTCTCCTAGCTCCGTGAGTAGAAGTATAACCTGGAAATGAGAGGGAATGTACCTCTCCTAGCTCCGTGAGTAGAAGTATAACCTGGAAATGAGAGGGAATGTACCTCTCCTAGCTCCGTGAGTAGAAGTATAACCTGGAAATGAGAGGGAATGTACCTTCTCTAGCTCCGTGAATAGAAGTATAACCTGGGAATGAGAGAGAATGTACTTGTCCTAGCTCCGCGTGTAGAAGTATAACGTGGAAATGAGGGGGAATGTATCCCTCCTAACTTCATGAATAGAAGTATAACCTAGGAATGAGAAGGAATGTACCTACTCTAGATCCGTGAATAGAAGTATAACCTGGAAATTAGGGGGAATGTACCTTATCTAGCTCCGTGAATATAAGTATAACTTGAGAATAAGAGGGAATGTACTTTATCTAACTTCATGAATAGAAGTATAACCTGGAAATGAGAGAGAATGTACCTTCTCTAGCTCCGTGAAGAGCAGCAGGAACTGAGAGTGAGTGTCAACCCTGGCCATCCTGTCCAGTACGTGAATCAGCTCGCTGACTCTGATCCTCCTCAGCCTTGTCGCCTGATAGATGTCGTAGAGGGCCGCATATAAGTCCAGACTGAGGCTCGTGTGAGGTTTATTGATTATGGAACCAAACACGTTCACCATATTGTCCCTGAGCAGGGCGGCAACCCGCAGTTTGACCAGCGTCAGAAAAGGGTCCACAGTGGTTTGTTGGGGTCTTACGATGCGGCCAGGTTGGATCAGGGAAATACCTCCGTAGAGCTGCGGAGAACTCTGGGGGACCATTTTCTGTAGGGAGTGGACCTCACTGTGATCAGTAGCCCTTTTACCTCTTCTTTTGTTATAAGTAGCTTAGCCTGGCCTTGAAACAGGATAAAAATAAAAGCCAGAAACCAAATCGTTTATTTAAATTTACTAGGGAACAGGAACTAAAACAATTTCACAAAAATAGTGTTTGTCCTTGCAAGGCATAAAACTCGGTACATTTATACTGTTAACTGTCTTAACAATCAGCTTTGGAAACTTAGGAAAAATAATGTTCGCTGCAGAGTTGTTTCATTCATCGTGTATAACCACCCATCCGGGATGTATGCATTTTAATTACGCTAATAAGGCAGATATAAGGAAGGTATAATCAAGAGTAAATATACTACAATTTACGTTAAAGGAGAGTCGAAAAATATTTTATAGAAAAATTAGCTCAATACACCGGAATAAAATTCGAGCCCCGACCTCTCCATCTTAAGAAAACTAGACTAGGATATTCTGAAAATTGAAAATTGACACCTGGACACAGGACTCGAACCCGGGACCTTTGGCTTAGTAAGACAATGCTCTAACCCTATCCAGGAATCGTCCCGTGCTCATGGTCATTCTTCACTCATATTTTAAGGCAGAGTCTATGATGGACGTGCGGATATCGTCGACTACAAATGTTTGATTATCAAGATCACGAGCCATCAGATAACGCAGCCACCTTCGACTTGGTTGTTAGGTTAATGCTGCCACTTGTACAGTTATTATAATTGTAAGGGATCACATATAAATAAGAATTAAATAGCCTAAGTGATATATATATATATATATATATATAAATGTATATATAATTTATAAATTTATATATAATTTATGAATTTATATATAATTTATATATATAAATTTATATATATATATAATTTATATATATATATATAAATTTTAAGCAAATATAATAGCGTTGGCTATTTTATTCTTAATAGACTATGGGAATATAACATTTAATCCACATGCCAACGATACGGGAAATATTCATAGTTGAACCAACCCACATAAAACACAACCTTCGTGGCCTGAAAGTAGCTATTATCAACTGAGCTTATCAACGGACACTTAGCTGACTAAACACTAGTGTAACCTAGTATCCTGGCAATAAGCCTATTTTTTACTCACACTCAAATTTGTTCCCACCCCCTTTTGGATTTTTCTACCAAAATAATTTGGCTGAGAGAATTACTACTTAAAATTTGAATCGTCACAAGGCACAGGATTGTGAGGACTACATTCGAGACTTACCAGCCAAGGTTGAGAGTGGAGAGCTGAGGGTATCGTCACAAGGCACAGGATTGTGAGGACTACATTCGAGACTTACCTGCCAAGGTTGAGAGTGGAGAGCTGAGGGTATCCTCACAAGGCACAGGATTGTGAGGACTACATTCGAGACTTACCTGCCAAAGTTGAGAGTGGAGAGCTGAGGGTATCGTCACAAGGCACAGGATTGTGAGGACTATATTTGAGTCCATGGTTAAGCTATACTGACAGCTTGGTACGTACCAGATACTGCATACCACACTACTTATTTGCCACGTTTAGAAAGACAATACATAACAAACCCTTCATTTAATATTAAACCTTTCAACCACGCGATAAACACTTCCGGAATCGATGTAATCGTTACTCGGTCAATCCATGTGGCTGAGAGTCCGGTTGCATTTACTTTATAGGGAGACACAGCTACGTAACTTAAGAGAGGACTGGAGCATCGCGCTTTAACCTTTTCAACGGCTGAATGCCTTGATAACAGGGAGACGGCCTTGGCCGGTCACAACACTATTCGTGAATGTGCACAAATGCTTCTGCTGAATGTTCGCCAACATTTGTCATTATATTCTGTCATTAATCCTGTACAACCATTGACCTTTTGTGGACCTCACACGCCGTTCGCGAATGCAAGAATGTCTACCCCGAATATTCGGATAAAACACGCACCCATCTTGTCGGGAGCCTGCAGCCAATGCACTATGGACAACTCTAGTGATGACAACGCTGCTGTTGATACTGCGGCTAATATGTTATCAATTGTATTGTCATAGCATCGTAAAAAAACCTAAATAAAAAGGAGGTGATGGATGATATCCTTCCACATGAGTATGATAGCTAACTCAATAACTAAACAATTACCAACCTATTAAATAAAACTAGTATTTAATGTCACATTACATGACACGCTTTAACAGACTATATTATCAAAAATAGATAGTTAAAAATTAAGTTTACTTAACTAAAAAATTTACAATAGCCACAAAATAATAGAACTATTACAGTGCCTGGTGTATTCACAACTAAAAAAGACAAACGACTTGTGTATAGTATAGTGTGGGAGCGTACCGAATGTTCGCCGAGACTCCAGGGGCGACATTCGTTTCCTTTGATTCATGCCCAAAAAACCGCTTCCAAGCCTCAAACATTTTACTGAACATTTGCCGTTCGCCATTCATGTACCTCCCACACTTGTCGAGTGATCCAAATTTTATCTTAACCCAAACATTTGTCTACATTCGCGAATAGTATGGGACCGTCTCAAAAAAAAAAAAAAAATCAATTTGATCATGAGAAGTGTATATTGGGGTAAAGTGGTAGTGGGGTTGGCGTGGGCTGAAAGGTCAGGGATGGAAATACTACTTAAAGTACGATATTGAAAAAGGTAAAAAAGTTATTTGAACAGTATTTCTGCTAGTTCTAGTACACTCTTAAACCGATCATAGTTTAAATTATGACCGATTCATTCTTGTCATTTACTGAAATATTGAGTACTCAAATATTATATTACACGTTTGTGTCATGTTATTATTGACTAACGCCACAGACTCGTGTGACACAACCTGACACCTCTCGCCCCTTCCCCTCTTCTGCCAGCTACTAGCTAATAGTAGTCATTGTTGAGTGAAGAAGGGGAGAAATGGTTCCGCGCGCGAATGGAGCAAAGAGGGGACCTTGATATTTCCAAGTTGTTTGTGTCGGTAGGGATCAAAACGGCCGACAGATTTACCACCGCTATCGATCGCTTTTAGAACCACCAGTACTTTGTTTTATTTAATACGAGACGTCCGTGTAAAGCAGGTTGTGTTGTTCTCAGGGATAGGTCACGCAACACTCCGCCCTTCATTCAACGACTTTTTAAACTCACATTTTATAATATTACGGCGTTAAATAATCTTATCTGGTAGAAATTGAAATAGAGGCCTTTATAAAAGTGTTAAGAAGCAATGAACTTTGTTCTAGGTGGTCAACTATGAACTAGCGTCAACTAATAGTTAATAATTTATAGATTAGTATATCCTGTAGAAAAACCTATTAACAGTGTCCAGTAGCAACAAAGAGTATCTATTGACTGTATTTTATCTCATAAGTACCTTGAAAATATTAAAAGGCCAGCATTGAAATCGCTTAGGCTTATTGTATTAATTCACAAGATTGTTTTGTTAAAAAGTTACTTAGCATTGTTGGTTAAGCTTACCTCATTTACTGAGTTTTTCATCAAATGAAAATTTAAAACTAAATTTCTGAATAAATGTCCGTACTTAATTTTAAGAAAGGTTTTTTTTTTGCTTTGAAAGTACAAGACTCGTTTATGTTGGGATTATACCATGGATGAATTTCAAAGTATTATTTGCAACAAGTGAAGCAACAGTGTAATGTCACCACTGGAAATCTCACTAGGTCAGAGGTCGGAATCAATAGTCAGTCACATGAGTAACACTTTATCTCATTTGTGCTTAGAATTATCCAGACCTATTTTGAAAACTAGGTATTGAATCCCGGGGACTTGCTTTGGTGAAAGCAGCAGTGCTTAGGAGTTCACTAAGCAAGCTATATCACATGTTTTGTTATCAATGACACCGTGTCCTTTGTTCAGGACCTCCTGGTGACCTTGTCCACGTTGTTACGAGGATCTATCTATGAAAAGTTGCGCTGGACCTTCAAGCTGTATGACATCAACGGAGATGGTTGCATCACGAGATCTGAGCTGGGGGAGATCGTGGTGGCCATCCACGAATTGATGGGTCGGAAACCACACCAGGTACATTCTTATAGTAGACACATTCCAACTAGTACTTCCCTGAAAATGTTACACCTACTTAAATGGAACAAATGCAATTGAGATCAGGGGCTCTGATTTTTTTTACTAGGAGGTATAAAGTTCNGATAAAGTTCCCCCCCCCCCCTCCCTCTTTCATTTTCCATTAATTATGTTTCCACCCACTAAAATTTTATGCCATGAGCTGTAAGGCTAATAAGAGTGTTCACGATGAGAGAGGGGTGGAATGATTACTAGGCTTCAATATATGAAAACATTTTTTGAGATTCCAGGAAATTCCCAGGCCCCCTTTAGACCCCTGGGCCCGAGTACGATGTACCCCCTGCACCCCTCTTATAAGGCCTGCTTGAGATATCCCGAATTTTAAAGTTTCTCCTTCAGTTTAATTGATCTTAAAGGACGTTGACATCAGAAAAATTATCATATGAGTTACAACAAAGAAATAACAGCGATTTTAGTTTATTTTCAGATTCACATATTGACCACAGCGCTTGGTGGTCGAGTGTATCACTAACATTGGGTCTGCTCTAGACCAGATATGTCAATACTTAAATAATAGAATGAAAGTCTTCACGAATACATCCCCTCCCTCCCGTAATTCAATGGGTTGAAACTTTCGTCAGATAATTTTCATCTCTATACTAAGTTCAAAGAAAATGTGCTGATTTTGGGACAACTTTAGCCTGGCTATTTGTCGCAGAGACTCCTAGAACACCCCTGAAGTAATCAGACCTTATGGGTATAAATATAATGAGCTATGTTGGGTGATTTATTGTGAATTTGACTTTTCGTTTGGAATGGGGGCAGTATTACCTCTAGGCCAATTGTCGTTGCTGAGGGTTCAGACGTGATAAACAGGATGCTACTAGGACTCAGAGAGGTACTGTGCTCATGTGTGCAGGTAGAAGAGGACAGGAAGGCGAGAGAGCAGGTTGACAGAGTCTTCAATAAGCTGGACCTCAATCAAGATGGCGTCATCACCATAGAGGAGTTCATTGAATCGTGCCTCAAGGTACCGTACCATTTTTCAGCTATGTCAGGTTGAAACCTTCAGCTCAGCACATCAATCTAGCACTGTGACAACTAATGTTTGAGGTATAAGCTGTGTGAGCGTGTCCCCCTCCGTTTCTCTGTTATTGGAATGATGATGGCAGCTTACTGTTGGACGCTATGCAGAGATGACACACAAGTTGTGCAGTTCATAGAAGAAAAATTACTAAACCAAGCTTTGAAAACAAAAGAAAAATACATTATAAGGACTTTTAAATATAAATAACATTTTAAAATGATTCTTTGTCGCATTTTTTTACATAAAAATAGTTTTGAACATTTTGTAAAAAAGTTAATTTTTCACCAGAATTCATTATGAATGGGCTAATCTTCCTATATATCCACATACATTTTGTTAAAATATTTACGTCTTAGAGAAAAATCGTAATCATTTTTCAAAACAGAACACTAAATACTTTTAAAACTAGCCAAAAATTTGCAAACAATTTTCACTGACTCATATTTCGCAGGCCTGTGTTATTGATGAACCTTTTGAGTGAAAGGCTAATGCAGAGTATGTTTCTTGTGTTTCAGGACGAGATGATCACAAGGTCCCTCCAAGTGCTGGACTCAGCCTCTGGACTATGATCCAAGGCCAGTCCTCGCCTGCTCCGGTCCTTTCCTCCGCTACTACGACACCTCGCGGCTTTCGAGGATGCGCTGCGCTCCGAGGCATGTCTCATGGGCGCCGGGTAGGTTGTCGCGTCCTCAAAGAGCTTCAAGAATGCCTTCCGAAGGGCGTGGAACATTGATTATATTTTGGAGCAGCCTGAAGATGTTCTCTAGAAGAGGCAATGTTCCAGAGCACCTCGGGCCTTGTCAGTTTGTACCCAGAAGCAAGAAGTTGAGAACACCAAGGTTATCAAGGGGGATGACCCTAACGAGGGATGAATAGGGACCCTTGAGTGTGGTCGTGAGATGTGAATCTCCTCATACCGGGGGGGCAAGACGTTTATAGAGCTAAGTTGTTGCTTGAGTGCCTCTGAACTGGAAGTGTTGGCCAATTAGACCTATATTTTTTTCATGTGCGTGTAAGCCCATTAGACAAATACTTTTGGAGTGACTTGTTGACTTATTAGACCAACAACTTCTTGAGTGGGTGTGTTGACCTATTATTAGACTCATTCTCTAGCTAGACACGTGACTCGTACCACGTAGCTAGATGTTCTCTTGCATTCTTAGGAAAGTTAGTATAAACCTCCACCCGGTGAATTAAGGATTGAATGCAACCATCTCACAAACTGTAGCTAGTCGACATAAGGGTGTGTGCGTGCAATAATGGACCATGTCTATCGAACCACTCAGAGACTCAGTTCAGAGGCGCTAACACAACAACCTTTCTTACAATAGATTCAGGTGTTGTGCCCCGCTCAATACAAGCAATATTACCGTGGTTTTTATTCCATGAGATGCTGGTTCGGATCTCGGTGGACAAGTGATGTTTATTGTTACCTTGTTTTCTGTCTGCTTTTTGGAGTAACGCGTTATTTAAAGGTGTTATGGGGGCAGGACTCCTTTCAAAGAATAAGGAACATCACATAGCAATACTTGTTGAGCTCAAACTATGTTACTAGGCTGACTACTTTATATCGTATCAGTTGGAATATTAGGAGTGTGAGGACGTATTTT
The DNA here is from genome assembly GCA_902151425.1 of Timema shepardi. Taxonomy (NCBI): domain Eukaryota; kingdom Metazoa; phylum Arthropoda; class Insecta; order Phasmatodea; family Timematidae; genus Timema; species Timema shepardi. Next base: position 79,587 of record CABFVX010001900.1, on the reverse strand, counting down.
GTTAGTAGTCAACAGTGGTCGGTCTGTTTGATGGGGGTTGGGGAAGGAAGGGGGCAGATCAGTCAGTCAATGCACCTGCTACACCGCAATAACGAGTTTTACACACAGTTCTTGAACCAAAATTGGAAGAATATGTTCATCGGACACGATGTTCTGTTTCTTTATGTTCCCTCTGTTCTGGTTAATGTAGTGATACACACAATTTGGTAGCTGTAGATCCAAACTATTACTTATCAGTTTTCATAAAGTGAGGATATTTTGTGATCGGTTGGGTATTTTTGTGACGAAGGGGGCGTGATTTTTTTTTTCCCCGCCACGGACACACGCTGACGCTCTCGCCATTATGTCCATGTGTTTCTGTAGGTTCCATATTATGTTGGCAACAGCTGGTTTTTCGACCCGCCAAAAACAATATATTACCGCTCCCTTCATCACAAAGCTACCACATCAAACACAAAGTATCATCCCACTTTACAGTTCTTGTAACTTTAAACTAACAAGATTATTGTTACATCAATTCATGAATATTATTATTACACCAAACCACGTTCCTAGCTTCATGAATTGTGACAATTTCCGAGACTGTACCTTCAAATTAACAATATATAAATATATCGATCCCAAACTTGAAACACCATTTCACAAGTTAGCACTAGAAACATCGATCAATGTTTCCAATAAGCTTCAACTGAAGCGTCCGGCAATTTTTTTAAGTGTTGTTATTTTGATTTATTAATTAAAAACGATGATTTTCATCATCATTCGAATATAGACATGTGTTTCTTACTGCAATTTAAAATTGTATTTCAAGTTCAAATATTTATATTATTTAATGTTTCGTTATTAGTTATTTTGGTTACTCATTAATAACGCTAGTATGTAAATGGTTTCTTTATTAGATAATTTATTAATTTCCGTTATAACAGCTAATTCAATTATATGCAATAAGTATCCGTATTACATATATGACAGATCAAGAATTTATAATCTGTACCAATATAGTATTATTAATTAATCATTGATTGTTATTAATTAATGTTTTAGTAATGAATAATTTCTTAGTGGTTAATTGTAGATTAATTCGTCATTCATCTTAATCTCATCAAATATCCTCATCAATTGGCAATGTCTGTCTAAGATTGTTACCGCCGAGCGAGTTGGTTCGAAGGTCCCAGTTTATGCTAGCCCGCGAGGGGTAAGATTGCCAGTCCTGTCAATACTAATATAGATAGTACCAAGAACGTAGTGCTTAGTGATCGGGTTCAAATCCTGGATATGCTCCTCGTAATGCACTCTGGGATGGCGTAGCCGGTAGACTACACTAACAATTATCATATGGTCTGTGCGCACACTCCTGTCTAGGTGTGAGTTGATAATTTCAACAAATACCGTAAATAACAATTTGAAAACCTAATGGATTTGTCGGGGTCATAGCTCAATCCAAAAGTTATCTTGCATGAACAATCCTTCTTTGGAGACAACTCCACACAAATAAACAGACTCTATTTTCGTACGTTTTCTACTCTCTGCGATAGTTAAGGGCATAACAATCCTTTGTAAGAGCGCGAGTCTTTGTTTCGGGCACAAGTTTACAGGGAGTCAACTAGAAAATATATATATATATATCCCTAATAATAAGTATTTCCTAAAACTGACTGCATCAACCAAGGCAGTAGGTGAGGGGGTGTTTCGTTGAGAAAGTGAAACCCACTTGGATAGAAATAAGTAGGATAGAAACGTCAGTCAAACATTCAATGCACTCTTGTGACGTCTCAAATGGGAACAGAAGTTAAACCATATTAACTACTAGTTACCGCTCCGGAACTATCCCTCTGACTGCTCCCTCTTGACCGGTGACCTTTTAATTCATCTTGAATAGATTTATGGTTGTAACTGGTAATCTACCCACACTACCGAGCAACAATACAATAGTAGCTGCAATAACCAGGTTGGCTCAGTGAAAGCGTTCCTGATTCACCGAGATTAAGTTGGAATTCAAGTGAGATTTTTTTTTCTATCTCACCAAACGAAAACTGTTGAATTTGAAATCACGAATAAATTATCAAGAAGTTGAGAATCACTTAAACCTCGAACAGATACTAATTCGACTACCGTTTGCAAGTTGTCCTTTAAAAAAAGTACTCTTACTAAAAAGTGAAACTAAGTTACATCCCAACAAAGGAAGTTATATCGTTTGACACAAAATGTTAACTTTAATATCCTGAGTGCTATGTTTTGATCACTCCCTGCTGAATGTTCTGATAACACGCTAACGCAGAGAAAAACGGAGGTTGGTCTCACGCAGAACGTCACATAACACCGAGCATGATAACGCAAAGAATGACTGAGACTTGTCTCACAGCAGAAAGTAATATAACAACGAACAGGATAACGCAGAGAATTACTGAGACTTGTCTCACAGTACAAAGTAACATAACAATGAAAAGGATAACGCAAAGAATGACTGAAACTTTTTTCATAGTAAAGAATGACTTAGACTTGCCTCACAAATAAAAGTAACATAACACCGAGCATGATAACGCAAAGAATGACTGAGATTTGTCACACAGTAGAAAGTAATATAACAACGAACAGGATAACTCAAAGAATGACTGAAACTTGTTTCATAGTAAAGAATGACTGAGACTCATCTCACAGTAGAAAGTAAAATAACAACGAACAGGATAACGCAGAGAATGACTGAAACTTGTTTCATAGTAAAGAATGACTGAAACTTGTCTCACAGTATAAAGTAACATAACAACGAACAGGATAACGCAGAGAATTACTGAGACTTGTTTCATAGCAGAAAGTTATCGCTAACACTTTCTCTATGGAATATATGCTACTTGGTATAAAAAATAGTGTTTTTTTTTCTAAAATATAATTTTGTTATTTGTAGTCCTCTGTCTATACATTTATATTTGGGCTGGCAACCTATCGTAGGTATCTTAATTATTATTATAAAGGTTTAATTCTGTTTTAGTTCAACCCTACAAATGTGTTACTAAAATATTAAGCAAATAATCAGCAGCCCTCGCGAAGGTCTTACAGTACCCGTAAAGTACCAACATAGCTCTTGGAAGGAGTAAGTATCTGCGTAGCTCTGTGAAGTACTTAAAAGTTCCCGTGAAGTACCAACACAGTTTGGGATATTAGTAAGTACCCGAGTAGCTCTGATAATTCTTGGAAAGTACTTACAGTCCCCGTTAAATAACTCGGGTAAGGATTAAGTACACTTGTCCTAATAGTTCTTGGGAAGTACTTACAGCACATTGTGTACAGTAGTCTTCCCATAAAAGAAAACATCTCGTGTCAGTGAAGCTATAGACCTTGTTCCAGAATAGATCTACAGTAGATTTGATGAGTAGGTCGTGGTAGACCAGGAATATAGACCTTTGTAACATAACTTTGCTACGTCTTACAGGTACGTCAGTTTTAACACGTTTCTAAATAATTGTACTTTACTTTACTCTATTTTTATTTATTTTTTATTCTGTACAACTACTTTAACTAGTGAATATGTAACTGCTGGCCAGTTGTTTTTATAAGCTAAATAAGATACCACTAAAATAGATGAATCTGTTCGAGTTTATTGAACTAAATTGCCCCTCATTGACTCAACGTTCCTACTATAATATTTAAAGTTATTATATTTATTATCACGCGAACATTGTTTTTAACTTGCCATAAATCATAGAATGCACTTTTTCTCATACAAACCTCTTTTTTACGTGGATTGGTGCGAAGATTAGAGTGATCCTTGTTTAGAAACAAGCGTGTGTGGTTCCTTTATTTACATACTGTAGTTCCAGTAGTTTGTCGCTATAGACAGCGGTTAACAACATTGCAATCTAATGGGCTTCACTTGGTGCGTCTCAAGTTGGCAACACTGCGACGCGACGAGATTAGGGAAAGTGTTCGTAGGAATAGTTTTGAAGCTTAGAGTGTCGTTTTGAAACATTCATTTGTTAGTTGAAGTAATAACTAAAATAGTAGTGTTTTATCTTTATCGATTAGATTGTTAGGGTTAAAATAATGTGCTAACAATTAGCATATTTTAACTAATTATTAATTGCTGCTGCTGATTAAATCCTGTAATTTCCTCATCCCTCTTTCCCGGCTTTAGCGTTTTTGTGATATAAACCTCTTAGAAAGCTTTAGATAACCCTCGTTGTTGAAATATTTTAAAGTTAATCTCAGTAGAGATAATGGAAGCTTCAGGGTTGGAGAGCAAGAAACGCTCACAGGACTGAAACCTTAAGAACTTCCTCCGTCACTTTGGTTTTCTTCACCCATGATAATTAAATAAATATCCACTTAAAATATAAATAAGCAATACATAATGTTTTTAAAATAATATTTAAAATATAAACGCATTTATTTAGTAACTAGTATACAATCCAATATTGTCGATGCAATAGGTTTTTGCTAATATGTATCTAAAATCTGTTTACTTTACTGCGAGATATGCTATAGTAACAACAGATTACTAGACTCATATTAAAATATCATTGCTATAACAACGTTTCTGGCTGTAACTACTACATTGCTACTCTTTCTATAATTAGTAAAGCAACTACCATCTATACACCTCGCCGTGTTCATAGCTAGGTGACAGGACGCCAGCGCTAAAAGGATATTCCTCATATTTCATTAACTACCGGCTGTGTTGACTCTTTGATGTTCGGACATCTTGGATAGAGGTTTAGATCTTCAAATGTGTTAACAAGCCAACAGATACGAGATTTCAAAATAAGTTTTAATATGTCCTATACCTCCCCCAAAACACGAAATGCCCAAATGCTATATTTTATTTTGTGTTTATCTCCTGTGAGTGTCTACTTGTGCGCAGACAATTTAGTATTGAGCGCTTACTATGCTATGTGTTCTAAGACTCCCCTGGAAAAGGGGTGGTTTTCAAACTAACGATAGCCTATAATTATGGAAACCAAATATTTTTTTCTAAATATGCATTCTAAGGGCTATGCATACATATACTTCTTGAAAGAAACTCACTTTTTTAATGACTATGTTCTGTTAGTAAACTTTTATTACTCTTCTACTCAAATGGCAGCTCACTATTTTCTAAAATGCAAAGGTTTTCTCTATTTTAAATAATTAAACTAATATAATTATTCGCTAAGATTGTAAGTACCACAAAGTTTTATATCCTATTTTTTAAACTAATTTAATTAAGAGTAACAATCATTATAAAGGCCTAAAACTTCCCAGGGATGAATGAGTCTGTTCCCATCTCGCGCTTGTTGCCGATATTTGGTTCTACTCTTTGTGATGAAGTGCTAACATAACTGGACATGGCTGTCTCAGAACTGACACGAGTCTCAAGACACGATGGGTACTGCGATCGAGCGAAGCATATTCATTTCTTCGTCCGGAGAGGACATCAGTGTTAAAATTTATTTTGGTTGAAAGAACAATTTAGAAAATTCAAACCTTTTTTGTGTGGCTAGCAATGATAACATTTTACTATATTATTTGTGTTATTTTATAGGTGTCCGTATTGATAATATCTATCAAAAGTGATAGCTGCATAGAACATGACTCAACGTATGAATATATTAAAATTGTTTTAGTAACTTCAATTACTATCAGATACTGTTCTTCCTACTAAAACTAAGGTATATTTCACAATTCCATCCAGACAAGCTCCTAACGGGGTGGGTGATATTCCGAGTTGAACCAGCCAATGAGCAGTGAGCACCCATGTCAGTTCTGAACACCTCCACATCACAAATAAATTATTATACAAATCTTATTGTTACTGTTGACATTTCTTGGACAATTACAATAACAAAATGTAAATTACATGTACATAAGATTGGTTGATATTTTTCAGTGTTCATATTTTGAGAGTTTAGTGAGAATGGGCTGTAAAATGAGATTAAAACAATAAAATAATCACATTTTGAAAAGTGTTTCGTATCTTATTCAAACCCTTGAGACGTGTGGAAGTATCGACCCTAGTCGTCCAATTGGAGAAGTTGGGTCTGGTATTAACTGCATGATCCGATATCCCGAACCCAAGTACGTAGTTAGCCCTCCCCCTCCCCCCCACTCCCTACTTTTCCTACTTGCACATTAACACTAACAGACCATTTAGATAAAATTTACCTTTTCAAGATACTAATTGAAAATATAAAGATACGATACAGTCCAGGGCCCTACGCACGGGGGGAGGGAGGGGGTCAACCCCCTTCCATTAAGAAATAAATGTAGGCCTTGTAATGAATGATATGGAATTATACATATCAATAATTTATTATTCAAATCTATATTCAAAATTACGATATTTAATATTCGAGCGGGTAGTAAGATTTGTTTGTGTTGAACTGTCAAGTTGCAAGGTGTGGTGAAATCCTTTTACGTCTCTGTTTAAAAAGACAACTCACTTTCTGTGGAAAGAGACGCACCTGAAGGACCTCACCCCTTTTCTTCTAGGAAGCTTCGAGAAGGAATAGTCGCTTGATATACCCCTTCAAATGCGAACATCTACTCACTGCTGGTGATCCTTCCTTCTTGACAAGAATACGTATAGCTAAGATTCATTTAACGCAATAGTTGGGCTTTTTATCAAAATATAAAATGCGTGTGATGTCTAGCTAAAAAGTAAACAGTTCATTCATTTAAAATAAAATAAAAGACTATAAAAATAAAAGAAATACCAGAACTTTTAATTTATAAAATAATACAATTAATTATCACAATAATGTCACCCTAACGATGGCGTATAGGCATTCCTTATCAGGCTAGCGTTTTAATTATTACAGCCTACACCAGATAAAATAATATCAATATAATGAGACGAGAACAAAAACGGTTCCAGTAGTAGATATTTGTAAGACTCCTACTTGATTTCTTCCCTGAAGTTTAACGCCTATCTTGGACAAGTTGGGACAAGCTTTTGGTATCTCTATGCGTTATGAATGGTTGAGTGCTGAAAACTATTGTGGGATTATTTTTGTGCTTACATTTTTAATCGTCCCAATAAAAAACAAATATTTAAATTATTTTTTATTACTTAAGAAAACATCTCAATAATATTGTATGTGTCACCAAAATTATATCACATATTAGGTTATTGTATTGTTAACCAGTTAATTATACCTAATCATAAAAAAAATTATTGACACCCCTCCCCTTATAAAAATCCTGCGTGCGGCCCTGATACAGTCCATTTTTTGTAGGAAGGGCCTTTAATCAAAATATAAACATATACAGTACTTTGAGTACAAAATTAATAACATTTTCTGTGATTGTTATTTTAAAGGTACTTATACTATCTATAAAAAGTTAAATAATATATTATTATTATTATTATTATTATTATTATTAGCACCGCGTCTTACTACCCGTTCGGGCTATACGCACTTACGCTAATNTTACTACCCGTTCGGGTTATACGCACTTACGCTAATGTGTAATGGTAGGGTGATTGTGAGATGAAATGGAGGACCTACAGTTTAACGTGGAATCCGAACCACGGTGGAGGCCTGGCATTCCCCACATTCACAAGATGTCTTGTCAGAGGTGAATGAAGGGTTTGGTAATCAGATAAATCTGTGCTGGGACCGAGGATTGAATCCCGGCCGCCAGCACAGAAGTCCGACACCTTACCCCTAGACCGCCAGGTCACCTTAAACAATATACAGATGACTTTACTTGACGTGTAAATACGTGAAAGTAAGTTTCTTTTACTATTCAAGCTGTCAAATAAGGCTCTCCCTATACAAAGTGAACTCAACTAGAGTAATTGCCAAAACCTAGTCAGTGCCACCGTTTTGTTTTAAAATTCCTTGCCGGAACCTACTCATTGAAACCAATTAGTTTTGACAGTAACTGCCCTAACTTGCTAAGTCCACCATTTTGCTTTAAACAATATTTTACCATAACATTTTCACTGCCAATATTGATTTTAACTGTCAGTGTCTAAGTCTACTCAGGGCTACCATTTGGTTAAAGCAGGCATTACCTGCTTGAGTCTGCTTAGTGCCGCCACTTTGTTAACGCAGTCATTGCCTCTTAGGGCCAGTTTCATAGTCAAGTTTAGTACGCCTCAAGTGCGGCGCTACACTAAGTAGGTGACGACACCTACCTAAACTCGAATGGAATGGGTCGTTCTCGCATAGGAAACTGGCCCATTCCATTCTGGTTTAGGTAGGTGTCGTCATGTACTTTGTGTAGCGCTGCACTTGAGGCGTACTAAACTTGACTATGAAACTGGCCCTTTGTCTGCTTAGTGTCACCATTTTGTTTTTGCAGCCATTGCCTATACCTACTCAGCATGACCATTTTGTTGTAGGTCCACTCCTTTTTGATTGGTTCCTATGCCTACCTGGCACTCTGTCCAGGAGGTGGCTAAGGATCATCAGAGTTATATAAGGGGTGAGAAAAGATTAATCGTGGGTATGGACCATCCATAGATTAAGAAAACAAAATGGTAGTCCCGGAGGTTGAGTAGTGAGTAGGTTAAGAAAATTACTCTCTTCTACCAGTATTGACTCGTAAATTATCTACGAATTATTGTAACCTATGCCAAATAAAATACAGAGGTCTCGGGTTCGACTCCCGGCGCTTACAGATGTTTCTGCCAAGCAGTGGGTCCAAAACGGGGCTAGACTCAGCCTCGCGAGGACAAATGAGGAGCTATTGGAACAAAGAAGGAGCTCTAGCATAGAAAACTGAGATTAACGCCCGAAGGGTTTGTTGTGCTGACCATATGGAACTCTCTATTCGCAAATGTCGATACTATCTTCACCAACATGCGGGGGTCGCTCTTTCGGTTTAGCTCGCTTGCGAGTTGACACCATGGAGTTTTATGGTACAAAAGTGTCTGTGTCATTCAGCCGTAAATGATATCAGAGCTGCTGGATTGACAGTATAAGTGCATGGTGGACTATCCCCAGAAATATACTATATATGTATAAATATATACACACACATAGTCTTAAGGTTTGGCTATGTATTAGCTGGAACTAAGATAAGAAGGGAGTAGGGACGGGGGAAGATCAATAAATGAGATTTCCTAAGAATTTTACTCTCATTTGTAATGTAGTAAATATATTGAGTGTTCAATGGTCTTCATAAAACCAAATATTTGGGGATGATTGTTTTTACTCGAATTGAGAAATGAGTAAATATAAAATGGGCTTAGGTTTTTGTTGACTGTCCCTTTTTATTTAGAATAAACTTCATGCAGAAAGTATACACATTTTTTCTTCGATTTAAATATATAAATATGTATACTACATCATAATATCTGGCCGAGCTATCAGCTTGTTTACACTAAAGGCTTAAGAATGAAGAAGTAAGACTTTAAATAAAATGTACCCACATTTGTGTGAAGAAGAAGAAAAGTGGGAAACCATTTAAGACAAACCGTCTCTGCTTGAACTCTGACCTCCCTACTTGAAAAATAGACTAAACGAGGTTTTAGGTTTAGTGAGCGTGTCTACCGATGCGGGTTGTATATTAAATGTTTATAGTGAGGTTTCTGAAGTTACAGCGCGACCCTCAAGTTGAGATAATGTATTAGCCTGCTCCACATAGACAAGCCTTGGGCCTGCATCTAGTAATCATCGTGTGACTTGTGCTGGATGAGAGGGATTCCCGCCTGACGTCATCACGTCCTTGACCCTGCTGCTGTGGGTGGCTGTGTTTATAAACAACAAGTGCACGACACTTCCTCCATTAGTCGACCGTGCACTATCCGTCTGAGAGGTTCCGTCTTTGACCACAGTCAACGCTAGCAGGTAACATTATCTAGGCCTACTCCAGTTTTAAACCTCCATAGTCATACTTTTTACCAGAATCTTCCATACTTTAAAGTGAGGGACTAATGTAATTTAACCACAAAACATCGGTATGAAAGAGTTTCAGAAATGTTTGCGATTATTATTAATCAATTTTGTTTGAATCAAATATACTAAACGTAAAGATATATGTATATATAAAATTAATGTTTAAAAGTTAGCGACATTGGAACTTTATATAATATTATATGAATATTATTGTTTACATGTTCTTCTCTCTAATCTTCTTGAATTGTTTTAATAGTGTCACCGACATTTACCATTCAACCATTCTCAAAAATGGTAGTACCCCTTCCCTTAGCTGCTATGACTCTCAGCCCTAGGGGGGAGGGGGGAGGATGAGGATGAAATATTACATTAATATAATGAAGCATTAGGTGTATATCAAGTCTCGTTTTAATTTAATATAATAAATATATTTTCAAAATATTACGCCAATTTGAGCCACCTTTATTTTTGTGTCCTAAAATATTTTGTCAGTTTTATATTTTAAAAAAATTTGGTCTAGTCTGGCCCTCTTATAATTAAGAACTTTGTGTCGTCACACGTGGCACAATAATTTATATTTTAGAACCTTAGCCCAAAAATATCTTATCTAAAGCAAGTTACGTTTGGTAATTATAGGTGTACTTTTAATAAAGCTGTGAGCTTTTTAGATATGAATTCACAAGCCTGGTCTTAAAATGTATCCTACGCAATCTAATTTCTTCAGTGATCTATATTTTAGTATTTTAGTTGTTTTACACAAATTTTAAGCCTGTATTAAAAATATTTGTGATCTTTGTGAGGTAGTGGAGGGTTGTTCTAATGGAGTCCCCACCCACTGGATGTGTCAATGTTTAAAGAAAACCTAGAGGTGTACAATGTCAAGCCAACGAGGCACACATAAGTTCTGTGAATCCATCAGATAGTTATTGTACGGTGCTAGTTGATTGCAAATCAAATTTCATGCGCTTTCCGAGTTATCCTACCACAGTTATTTAACTTTATTTATTTCACACTTAAAGCAAAATATTATTTTTTGGTATAGAACGTATCGATTCAGCCTTTGGGTAAAAAAAAACAGCAGTCAAAGAGGACTTTTTAAAGTTAATCTTCTCTGGGTTTTTTTAGCATTGCGCTTGGGTTATCTGCACATCTATATTTAGGAAGTAGGGAGGAATATGGTAAAATCTTTTAGAAATGTCTACGCATTTTTACGGAAGTAGGGGGGGGGGGGATAATTTTGAAAAAAACAACTTAGTGCCTACTGCCGGAATTCAGAACCTAACCTTCCCATGATAGATAAACTAAATCATATGTGACTGATCCAGGGGTTCTTAAACTTTTTGCATTTAAGTCTCACTTCAATATTAAAATTAATTGTTAAGCCTCACTTTATTGGAGAAAAATAAATCTTTCAGGTTAAAACTAAAACAAAAAGAAAGGAATAAATATTACATTGATTACTATATTTTCTGACAAGTTGTCTGGATAAAAAAAAATTAGTTTAATATTTGTACATGGAAGATAACTTTAAAAGTTAGTACTTTTAAGCCCTGCGTTGCCTGTGGCCTTTTTGCTTCCAATCCTGTTTTTAATTAATTCAAAAAGCATGCCAATAAAAAGATAAAAATAAATTACACTGCTTCAATGATAAAACAAAATATTAGCTTTTAACAGTTACTGTACACCAAGTCGGGGGAAGTGAACGTTTATTTCAAAGATATAACCATGGCGTGCCTCATCTTAACTCCCCTCGCGCCTCACAGTTTGAGGAACCCTGCCTTAGACCGTGTGCAATGTGTGAATATTATTACTAGTAATACCAATGTAAGCCACGAACACTTACCAAGTAGTGTACACAACAAAACCAGCCAGAGTAATATTTCGTTTTATTTAAAAGATAAAATTTACGGACAATTTGGGATAGGATAGTAATAAATTGTTTTATTTTAACGATTATAATATTATAACTTCTACTTTACAAGTATAGACCCTCGAACACAATGTTTGCTTAACTACGCAGTTGTTTCCATGTGTATATGATCTGGGTCATCAACACTTCTGACATACTGGCTTATCAGCCTCTTATCACTGCTTGAGTGACCGAGATACACGGCTCTGGTTCGAATCCAGACGTTGATACCAGATGTACCCACATCGGTGGTCATGTGATCTATGGCATCGGTTTTGTCAGTAAAATTTCATCAAATTTTGGATTATTATTTGATAAGGCACCCAAAGGTGTGCAAGCGGGTCACTTGCCCATCTCTACCCCTGCTCTCCGCTCCCCCAAGATCCCAAATAATGTTAATAAAAACTCAAATCATATGAAGTAGAGCTAAAATATAGAGCAAGTAAGATGAGCCGAATAGGATACATTTTAAGATCAGATTTAGGTATTGACATTAAAAAGGTAGGCAGCAACGCACTTTAAAAGTGTCCCCATTTAAAAAGAACAAAAATAATAACTTCAATACATTGTATACAAGGTAGTGGACAGATTTATTTTGTTTAATATCTAATTTACTGTTTGAAAATATAACGGTACCATAATAGCTCTATAATGGGTAGCCATAATTTTGATGATTAAGTAAATTTTTGTTGCTAAAGCTTTCAATATAAGATGACAATGATTACACCTGGGATTGTACTAATAGAGACCCCAGAATTCCTTGAAAACCGTAAATAGCTAATGTTATCAAAATTATTCAAAAGTTGGAAATAAACCCGATTTGTTGAAAAAGATTAGAATAAATTCAGCATTAATTCCTGAACCAAGGAATAGTGCGTAGCCTACATCTAGCACATTTATAGAGATTTTTATTAGATCTACCTGCTATAAAAATTTGTGCAAAAAATAATTTATTTAAATAATTGCCCTAAATTACTAGCTATAAAAAGAACTCTAGAGATATTTAGGGCCTAATATTCATTAATTATTTTCTTAAGACTCCAATGATTAAATGGCCCCTAAATTTCATTCCGGCTATGGCCTTAATTTTACGTTCCACTACCCCCAAAGTAAGTTTATGGGTGCCCCACTGCTTCCACGTCAAGTCTATCACTCTGTTTAATCAAACTCTAACCTATATGTTCTACTAGCGCGCTAGCGGAGAAAATATTACATCACCTGAACTCCGAGTGCTTGAACACAATTTGAAAGGCTATTAGGATTCAATTAATGAAAAACTAAAATGTTTCATTCTTGATCTTTTAAATAAACATGATTAACAATTTTTTTTATGAACCATAATTTTTTATACGATGCCCAAGGAGGTATGACACACTAGCTACAAACCACTGCACTAGAGGGGGCTGAGGAGGGCATATGGGATTAATCACTGTGAATTTCACATCTGATCTTCACGTTAACGAAGATCTCTCCCTCGTCTTTGCCACTAGCTGAGACGTTAATAATCTTAGTGTTAGGAGTGATTTTTAAAACAACGAATTAGGTACTCAACTCACTATGGCGGGATAAAATTGCACGCCACTTAGGTGAAGCGAGATTATGCTAATCATACCTTTAACCGTCGAACTTAATTTCATACTACTGGTGTTCCTACATACGTAGGTGTATTTCTAGAAATGAAAATGTTCATGTAAATTTTCACTAGGTGGGCTAATAAGTGAAATGGCTGGGTTGAAGAAAGCAGAACTTAGAGCTTGTTACATATATGCGTGTGTGTGTGTTTGTTACGGAAGGGTGGGGAAGGAGGTAAAATTTGGATGGTGTCGAGATAAGCTGGGAGATGTCAAAATTATCCCAGTGCAGTGAAGAAAGATAAAAATAGAAAGTAATTTATCTAATTACATCCTTATGCGGATAAGCTCGACACTAGCCAGTGAGACTTGGGTAACGTTGAAGACTATTTGTAAAACTAAGCAAGTACTGTACATTACCTACTTCCAATGTAGGTATTTTTCGATATAACCTATTTTGGAACAAATGGAACAAACAATAACTTATGAAACTTATAAATTAAAGTTGGTTAAATCATCACTGGGGCACTTATGCCCCATTAGTTTTGAATGGTAGAAAGAGAAACAATTATTAATTTACTAAACATAAAAATGTTATTTGAACTGAAAGCTACTTGTCAAGGGTTTTATGGCACTTACTGTTTTTCCTTTTTCTTTTAGCACCGCATCTTACTAACCCGTTACTGCTGCTAGTTACGCTAATGATTTTAAGGATGATAAGGGTTATATTTATAGGAGGTGTACCCACAATTTATTTGAGAGAGAGAGTGGAAAACAATGTTTGTAAAAACCTCTGTACAACTAACCAAGATTTGAAACCCTGATCTCCCTTGTCATTGGCAATCTAGTCGACTGCGAGAGTAATGCCTTAGACCATGCGCCCACCGAAGCGAGTCACTTACTGTTGGTCCACATTTCTAAATTCTCTAAAAGATCTTTCTTCTTTTGAAACTTAATTGAGTGACATAAGCTTTTCACGGCATATGGGGATCTGGTTTTTTGTGTAAGCTTGAGGAAGTGCCCCGTATTTATTCGCAAGTGTGTAAAATCGACCATATCTGACCAACGACGTAGAAAGTTAATTTTTTGGGGGGAGTCCACTATAAATTTTAACTTTATTTTTAGTCAATAAAAGTTTGTATACGTATATCGGTATCTGGTTATATTAAGTTTGGTCATAAGCGATTTCTACTTGCTATTTTTCCAAATTATGGTCTCGACTTTTCTGAAATTTTATTACAATTTAAGATGAGTAATTTGCTATCGGCAAGCCTATAACTAGATTGCAGGCTCAAGTTACGAAGTTTTTTTAAAATATTTGTAACACCTATTTTATGATTATATTTTTGTGTCAGTGATTGATCAACACTTTGTAGCTATTTTTAAGTATTAAACATTATAGCTCAACTTCTTTCAAAACCATAGGCTAACTTATCCCAATTCATTGAGACAAACAAAAATAAAATCAACCGATGTTTATTTTTGTTTAAGTACTCGTATGTGTGTGGGGAAACTCGTATGAATAGAGTCAGTAATGAATGGGGGCTGAAGGAATGCGGTTTGATAAGGAATCCAATAGGTCAATGAAAAAGAAGCGTCTTAAGATGGTTTAGGCATGTTAACTGTTGAGAGGATGAGTGTGTATCGAGCGACAAAGCAAATATATGAAGGTAGAGTGTTTGGGTCAAAAGGAAGGGATAGGCCATGTAAGAAAGACGTGGGTGGCTAAATGTAGACGAATGTGTGAAAAAGAGAAACATTAACAGTTTTAAGAATAAAAGAGCACGCATGAGTCAGGTGTATGGATGTTGTTGAAGCGAAGGAAGTATGCAAGGATAGGGAAGTGTAGAGAAAGTTAGTGAGGGTGGATTATGTAAGGAGTGGTTTTTTGAGCTGTATGTATGTCTATGTTAAAGTATAGTAAATGAGGGACTTGTTGGTTGTTTCTGAGGCAAGCAATTCTTGACGGGACTGCACTTGTTTACTCTTTCCTCCCATTCAGTATCAAACGTGACCTTTAGAATCAATTAACATACATTCGTTCATTAGATTATTGTGTGTGTGTGTGTGTGTGTGTGTGTGTGTGTGTGTGTGTGTGTGTGTGAGAGAGAGAGAGAGAGAGAGTGTGTGTGTGTTATCAACCAACCGTCAAATGCACTGTTGCGGGAATAGTCTGGTATTCACATGTATTTGGAGGAGAGTGCTTCTGATAACAAGAAAAATAAATCAATATGCGGCTGAAAAGTCTCTCAAAGAAATCAGATTACTTCTTATTTGCAAGATAAATACCCAACACTAATTGTACCCAGAAAATATGTTCTCCCATTCACTGACAAGTAACAACACAGCCACTCATGGAAATAAAAACTATCTCATATATAAGTTTATAATGCTCTAGCCACGTTACTTAAGAACCTACAAATGTGAACGATTATTATGTTTTGTACGGAGAAGAAAATATCATCCAGATGATACTTGGATTCAAAATACGAGTAGATGAGAACATAAGCTTTGTGTGGGCTTCATAAATACAAATACAGTTTATGTTTTGAAGCAAAAGTGGAGAGCAACTTCCAGTTTCTACATCAGATGGCAGGAAGAGTCTAGACTCTAGAAGGCTCATTACTCGCCTTCCACCACCCAACCCTAAGCCCAATACAAGTCCTATACGTCAAGCGTGAAGTTGAGACGTCCGTGAAGTTGGCCCCGCCTTAAAAATCATTTTATTATGATTACGACAGTTGGTACAGGATTGTTCCGCAAAAATATTCAATTGTTTCACATTTGTTTTGGCACAAACATGAAGTGAACGTGTGACACTTAGTTTATTCATGAGGCGCCAGCTTCACGGTAGCCCCTCCACTTATTAAAAATGCATCTAATTATGATTGAAATCGTTTTCCCCCTAGTACCACGTTTTATTACCCGTTTGAATTATACGCTTATGTACTTATTACGCTAATGGCTTTAGGGATTAGGAAGGTTATATTTAGAGGAAGCGTACCAGCACTTGCGTGGAGGGAGATTAGAAAACAATTTTGAAAATTTACCTTCAGTATATCCGACCGAGTTTCCCGTCATCGGCAGTTTATTTTACTGCTAGAGTAGCGCGTTAGACCACGCGAGTACCGAAGCGGGTGAATTTGTTTATTCTTTGTTTTTATCGTAAAAAGTTTATTTTGCTAGGTTTTGATATGTTCACAAATGATATATTTATTGCGACAAAGCGGGGGGAAGAGCGGGGATCTGGTAAACTTTACGGTAGCCCACCCCACTTATGTTTTTGTTAACTATTTGTTTTTAGTTTGTTCGATATTATTGTACGTACTATGTTTGTTTTTTCGTTCTTAGTTCTCTTATAAACGCTAAATAAACTTGTGTCGTCAGTGACAGCCCTTTGGGGTGTGTGACCTGTGCAGTTGCACGGGGCGCCGAATCTGGAGGGACGCCACACCAGTCTTTGAACTCCTCCCTATGCACAATACAGCAATAAAGAAGGAAGGCAAATTAGAAATGCTAAAACTGGGGAAATCCCGGTCTGCACCTTTTCGTATACCTGTAAGACTGCTCGTCAAAGAAAGTATTTTTACAGAACTACTTTTCATTACTGATCTCTCGTCGTTCTCCGACAGCTTAATAGGGCATCCATGGTTGGAAGGGTATTATTATGTGACAGCAGAAGGTTCTTTATTGCAAACATTAACTGAACGTGATTATCGCCAACCCAGTCAGAAATAATTATTATTTACCTATTAATACTATATTATTAATAAAAAGTTTTATCAAACGATTCTGATAATACTTCCCTACGGATTACTATATAATTGGCATTTTTATAACTTATTGAATGAACAAAATATATCAATAAAACTTTTTTTGTGGTTGTGGCAACAATAGATATTGACGTACATGAAATAATTAATTAGAAAGTAGACTATTATTTTCACACTCGTTTCTTGTTATGACTGACCAAAATAATAATAAAATGCTTCTATAACTTAGAGAGAGCCATACAAAATAATCGTTCCAAAATAAAAGTTTTTATTTTGTAAACGATGTAAGAACGCAACTTTCTTGGCGGTTTGAATAGCGTCATCAACCGCCCTTGTTACTGCTGGTTCACCATATTGATTTCAGAAGGGTACGCCGCATTTTAGAGCCCTCGTTTAAAAAGCATTTTTTAAATGAAACATAAACGCGGTTTCACACCCAAAAAACCATCCAAACGATTATTTTCATAAATTCTTGTTTCAATTATGTAAAAACAGTTAATAAATTAAAACAAAGTTTTTTTTTTGTGAATCTAACTGCCAAAAGAAACAAAAAATCAACATATGGTCTTGTATATATACATGCCTAATCACGCCATTCCCTTAAGGTTTAGGCAAGAAACTGTGCATAGAGCTAAAAAAAACTCGATACTTAATCTATCCTTACTGACTTTCTTCACACATCCCTATCCTTGCATACTCCCTTCACTTCAACAACATATATAAACCAAATCATGCATGCTATTTTATTCTTAAAACTCTTAATGTTTCTTTCTTTCACACATTCGTCAACCCCACTTGGCCAGGTCTTACATGCCCTACCCCTTCCTTTTGATATTAACTCACTCTACCTTCATATATTTGCTTCGTCCCTCGAGCCACACTCAACCTCTAAACATGCCAAAACCAAAGAAAGACGCTATTTTCACATTTACGTATTGGACTCCCTTTAAAACCTCACTCCTTCAAAGCCCAATCACTACTACTATGTCCATACAAGGTTTTACACATACATATATAAGATATCTCGTGTTTCTCCTGACAAACCCACACTTCACATCCATAAAACAATGTTGACGTTAACACACTTTTATATGCTGCCATCTTTGCCTCTTTCGATACTACTTCATAGTCCACATACATCCAACTAATCTCTGAGATGCATTCACCCATATATCAATTTTACCATCTAGACTTCCATTTTTACAGAACATTCTGCCCAGATACACAAAAAGCATTCCCTTTATCTAACAGTTTTCCATTTTTACTAGGCTGTAAATCATTTCCTGATCCATCTTTCTCAAAAACTATCACCTTAGTTTTGGAGACATTTATACGAAGATCCATTCTGCCTGTTTCTACATTGAAACGATTTAATGCATCCTGCATCTCACTTTCATTCTCAGCCATTAATACGGCATCATCTGCATATAATAGCATTCTCACTTTCACATTGTCTATTTGAACACCAACCATGTCCTCACAAACATCCCTCATACACCTATTCATGGAGACATTAATTAAACAACCACGGAGACATAACACAAAACCTTGCCTAACTCTTTGTTCAATGTCAAAACATTCGCTCAAAACTCCATGCACCCTAACGCACGCTTTGCTTTCATCATATTCACCATAATTCCATTTACTAACAATGTATCCGCACCATACTCTCTAATAAGATTCCATAACATACGATTTCTCCAGATCAACGCATGCACAATAAACTTTCTTCCTCGTTGCCATACATTACTCACTCACTTGCTGCAATGCAAATATCTGGTCCGTGCACCCTCTACCTGACATGAAACAACATTGCACGCCCAAAATATTGTCCGCAGATTTTTTCACGCATCCTCTCAATTAGAAATCTCCCAAAAAC
Organism: Timema shepardi; assembly: GCA_902151425.1. Taxonomy (NCBI): domain Eukaryota; kingdom Metazoa; phylum Arthropoda; class Insecta; order Phasmatodea; family Timematidae; genus Timema; species Timema shepardi. The sequence continues at coordinate 60,634 of CABFVX010001900.1, read as the reverse complement.
TTTATCCGGAATACCCAACAAACTAGTTGCCCTATAATTTTTGTAGTCACTCAAACTGCCTTTGCCGCTTATAAAGGAACAATAACAGCCTTCGTCCAGTCATTGGGAACATTTAAAATATCAGCATAAACATCGATCAACTCACACAATCTGCTTAGTAGTATCATGCCTCCACACTTGAGTATTTTACCTGTGATATATATGCCCGTAGCCTTGCCATTATTTTAACAGTTTCTTATCTTTTAGCACTTCAGCCATGGTAATTATTTCCATCATCAGAACAATTTTTCTATTTTATACTAGTTTTTCTACGTTTTCGCCATAAAATTGTTCAAAATAATCCCTCTATCGCTCTCTTATACTGTTTTCATCACAGATAATCTCACTACGTGCACTGTGAATGACATAGATTTTCCTTGCAGTCCTTATTTCATTATCTTTACCCATTTCAATTCTTTCTTCTTCGTTGTCTCATTTACGCTTTGCTCTCTTTCGTTATCTTTACCCACTTCAATTATTTCCCCTTCTTTTAATCTCATTTGCTCTTTACTCTTCTTTACTACTATATTTGCATTTATTATTTTATCTTTTTATACCTCTCACGTTCTGTTTCGCTCTTCACAGCAATCATTCGTTTCTATGCTTATTTATTTTCTCTCACAGCTTCTTTCACCTAGATATTCCACCACGAATCTCTTTTTAAGTTTCCCACCACCGCAGATCTACACACATCTTTTGTGCACTCAGATATATCCTCTTTTATTATGTTCCAATCCCTTTTTATATCATTAACATTTATTTTGACATTCCATTAATGTTCTTGTGAATCTAATTTTTCTTTGGGCAATCTTTCATATTTCACTCTCCCACTTTTATCTTGCTTAACACTCCTGTGCTCCTTACAAAAATCCTACCTAATTCAACTACTGAAATCACTAGGAAGTTATCCGTTTCACATTCAGCTCCACGCACAGCCATAGTATTATTTACTAAACTATACATCTTCTCATCATACATCACAAAATCAAGCATCGTTCTCGAACTGCCCCTTGGCCTTTAACATCTATACAAATTAATATATTTGTGCTTAAAGCATGCGTTTGACACAAATAAACCTTTTTCTAAACACAGACTCAATAACTCAGTACCATTCTCTTTTACCCTGTCACCACTAGACCTTCATAACACACACTCTGAATTCTCTCTCTAGGTACCCACCCATCCATTCATATCTCCAAACAAGATAATTCTTTCGCCCGGTTTACATGCATTTAAGACTACATTGAGCTCATTCCAAAACTTCTTGCAGATCAAATATTTTGGTGAATGGATACAAGGTAGCTCTTCCTAGCTGTCGGATACCACCGCTTCTATCGTGGATGTCCTATACCTGCGATCCGACCTATCTGCAGTGAGCTTGGAACAGGGTTCTATTATAGACTAATATCATTTCTCTATGGTTATACTCACGCATCGTCACAGCACCTTCTTTTGTTTGCTACTATTACTTTCGATTATGTAGTTAGCTATTGTGTTGACCACGAATACACGGTTGGGAAGGAAAATGTGTCATTTATTTCCAAGTCTAGCACTAAGTATTCAAACACTTTCAAACAAGTGTCATTTTGTCATTAAAGATGAAAGTGATCTATACAAACTTATCAAAGTTTATTGATCAATCTATGTCAGTTTTAACCACCAGAACATAAGGTCTTGTTAACAAAAACTATAACAAAAATCTACCTTGTGCTCAAAATTGTAGGAGGAAATAAAAATGCTGATTTAAATGTGATGTACAAAAAAGTGTCCCTTCGTTCAACAATTGTTTTCTAAGTGAAAGTATGTCATAAAAAGGTGCTTTTTGTAACCTTAACTTATCTTCCCCGGCAAAGATTTATCTGATTACCAAACCCTTCCTTCACCTCTGACAAGACATCTTGTGAATGTGAGGAATGCCAGGCCTCCACCGTGGTTCGGATTCCACGTTAAACTGTAGGTCCTTCATTTCATCTTACAATCACCCTACCATTACACATTAGCGTAAGTGCGTATAACCCGAACGGGTAGTAAGACGCGGTGCTAATAATAATAATAATAATAATAATAATAATAATAATAACTTATCTTCCTTTTAAAGATAAGTTAAACATATTTTATTCTAAGACTTAAATATAAAACTTATAAATTGTGAAATTTATAAATAAATACTAGCCATTATAAAACAAATTGTATCTAATTTTTTTTTAAGTTCAGAATTTTTTGTAATAATTCTATTTCACACATTTATTTGAACATATTTTTAATTTATGTACTGGGATATGAAATTATATCATTCAGATCTTACAGTACAATAATATACATGATATTTTTCGCATCAGTTTAAAATGATTTTCGTTAAAATAATTTTGTCTATACACAAGTATTCAGTATCAAAATTAATGTAGAATGTTTGTTGAGTAGATAAAAAATTAAGAATTAAATAATATGCTACAACTTAAAAGGTTTTCTTATTTTTGGATTCACTGCTAGAAATACATTACTTATAGGCCTATTAATTGCGACCTATATTAAATTAAATTTATGTAAAAAACCCTATTGGTGACCTGGTGGTCTAGGGGTAAGATGTCAGACTTCTATGCTGGCGGCCGGGGTTCAATCCTCGGTCCCGGTATAAATTTATCTGATTACCAAACTCTTCCTTCACCTCCGACAAGACATCTTGTGAACGTGGGGAATGCCAGGCTCTCCACCGTGGTTCGGATTCCACGTTAAACTGTAGGTCCTCCATTTAATCTCACAATCACCCTACCATTGCACATTAGCGTAAGTGTGTATAACCCGAACGGGTAGTAAAACGCGGTGCTAATAATAATAATAATAATGTAAAAACCTAAACTTTCAGAATGTATTGCTATTATATAATCATTTTAATCAAATTTGAATGGATTTTATTATTTTCTCTATAATATTTTGGTCGTTGAATAGGAATGAGGTACGAAAATTAATGTAGTTGAAAACTTGCTAAAAAATTAAAAATTTTCAACGTAAATAATTATATATACTTTTGTGATAATACTTGTTTAGTTTTTCTCATATGTTTTAATGTCTCAAGTATTGAAATTTTATTTATTTATTTTTTGTCATAAAAGCACTTTAAACTTCAAAATATTTTGAAAGTATATACTCGTAGAATCAACAAATATGGTACAAATGGATTTTTTTTTAAATATTCCGTTACAAATAAATATATATATAATTAATATTAATTAATAATTATATATATAATTAATAGAGTATATGAAAATTAATTTCTTCATTAAATTAATTTTCATATACTCTATTAATTAATTATATATATATATATTATATATATATATATAAACTTTGTATTACAGACTGGTATAAGAGTCACCGGTTAAGAAACGTATAAATGTTATTGCGAGTCTTTCCTTTATGTGTTATTTTTTAAACGTGAACTTTTTGCGCACTTTTGGCCCTATCCAAATAATTAGGTGCTTAATCACTTGGTGACATTCGAGTTAAGTTTTTGTATTGACCACTAGTTTCTTGAAATTTAAGTTAGTGGAGCAAACTATTTTCACTATATTCCGCTAGCCTAAAGCGCATTTGAGTTTGCCTCCACTGTCCACCCCCCCCCTCCCCCTTGATGCAAGATGTAAATAAATTATGCCACGGTGACCAATTTTAATTTTTCCCTGTTCATTGCGTGTGTCATCCACCAAAGTACACAACTTTATGAAGCAAAATATGGGTCGCCGGAATGTTGAGGTTCAGCTCAAGGCTCGGCTTGCTAGTCTGGACACAGCTCTATCTGCAATATGTAGAGGTATTAAATGTTTGTAGTGGGCCTTAATAACAAAACAAACCTATTTATCCTGTAAAAATACAATTTTAAAGCTACTTGTAATTATCTTATATTTATAAACTATTGTATTATTTAATCAATCTAACTTAGATCTTCCCTTTATTAGACAGGAAATTAAATTAATGTATATTAAGTTTCTAGTTGACAGAAAAGCTTAGACTATAAAAACGTATTTTTGGGGGGCTTATTATATACAACATTTCACTATACTTTTAGGTGTTTATTAATATTGTTTTATTTGATTTTCAAACCACCCCGTGGTGTGGTGGCCAGTGCACCTGGCTATGAGCTTAGGGGTCCAGGTTTCAACCCTCATCTGGTACCCTAGGTATTTTTCTCGAAAGGGGAATCACCCCAACGGTCACCAGGTTTTGGTAAGTTAGGTTCAAGTGTTTCCACTGGTTCCACGCCCTGATACTCACTATCTCCATCGTCTCATCTCATCTGGACATGAAAAGAGTTTCTACGGAGAGGATGTAAGATTAGTACATTAGGGCCTCTCCTGGGAAACGGTATATTAGTACCAACTAATCTTTCCACTACTGGGCTACGATTGATATAGTCCAGACGTGCTATAAATATACACCCCATTAGTGAATTAGACCGGTTCATGAATCGGACAAATGTCTGCCCATTCTGTGAACTTACCTCTCCTCCTGACCATTTCACAAACTTTGCAAAAAATAGTACAGTTCATGAAGTGGCTATTTCATGAACTGGGCATCTCCAATCTTTACCCTATTCATTCGGCCCGTGAGATGAACAAGCGAAGAACAAGTTTGATCATTAAGTTAATTTAACTTTTAAACCTTTTTAGAATGTAAGGATACGGCTTGGCTAAGTTGTTTTGGGCTCGTTTAATATAATATATCAATACATATTTCACTTACACTTGTATAGTATGATTTTGGTAGGAAGAACAGTATTAGTTAGTTACTAAAGTTACTAAAACAATTTTACATATTCATACTTTAAGTCATGTTATCTTCAGCTGTCACTTTTGATAAATATCATCAATAACTATAGAATAACACAGATAATATAGTAAAATATTATCATTTTTGGCTGCAAATAAATATATTTAAATTTCCTCTACTGTTCTTACAACCAAAATCAGGGTATAGTAGATAACCCTATAACTACCTGTTCATAAAATGGGCAAGAGTTGAAGCAATTTTTTTCCACTTCGTGAAATTATCAATAGAAGAGGGCAGTTCACAAAAATAGACAAAAATTCACCAAACTCATGAAAAAGCAGTTTCACTATTGATGTGTAACATGTGAAATAGTTTTAGTGACTTTTGTAAATGTTAGTTATTATCCTTCCAACCAATATCTTAAATCACATTCAAGAATGTGTGCTGTCTTTTCAATCATAGCAACTACGTGGGTTATGTTGTTAAGTTTAACCAACAAATAGTGTTAATAATCACAGAATTATTTAAGGGTACATTTATTTCAAACCAAACTGTCCGACATCTTAGCTTTCGTTGTTAAGGTCAACTCATAGATTAAACAAAAACAATACACACACAGTAAGGATATAGAGAACACAAAATATGAAATTGTTTTGTATCAAACCAAAGAGTAGACCTACAGACTTATAAACAAGAATTCCAGCAAAAGAAATCATTATTATGTTTTCACAGATAATTGACGTATTAATTATGTATTAACTCCAACACTTTCCCTCATTAAACAATTTCTTTAGTCTTTGTCTAGTTCCATTCTGTGACAGAGACTCTTGAGTCTAGGTTTATGAAGTGGCTTAGTCATTATAACCGTAGTCTGATGTTCAAAGGTCACTCTCTTTATATCTATAGTGCCCTCTGTGACAAGCTCCCTCACGAAGAAATGTATGTTGTGGATATTCTTTGTCCTATGATGATACTCTGGATTCTGAGCCAATTTTATAGCTGCCTTGTTGTCGACTTGAAGTTCTGGGTTCCTCTTCAATTCCTTGAGGTCTTCCAGAAGACGGCTTATCCACACCATCTTACGAGCTGCTTCACTGGCTGCATCATCTTTTGCTTCTGTTGTGGAGATAGCAACAGAGGTTCGCCTTTGGCTGAACCATGAAATTACTCCACTTACATACATACACACTACGCCTGAGGTTGATTGTCCTGTTGTCAAGTCACCTCCATGATCAGCATCACTGACGCACTCAAGAATTCCTTCCGTGATTCTTGGCCTATGGACAATGCCATAGTCCTTAGTGCCCTGCAGGTAGCATAAAAAGCGCTTGATACGAATCCAGTCTTCTTTAGTTGGGTTTTCCAGTTTTCTTGATAAAACTCCAACAGCATAAGCAATGTCTGCTCGACTTCTAACCAACAGGCACATTATTGCCCCACTGCCTTTCTGTATGGAAACTCTACCTTCACGTTGTTTTCTTCTTCCTGTTCCACTGGATGCTCTCCTTTAATTATTGGAGTCCTAGCTGGTCTACATTCACTCATGCCAAAACGTTCTAATATATTCTTTGTATACGCTTTTTGACACACTTTGACTGAGCCATCACTCCTAAGTTCCAATACTAAGCCTAAGAAATATGACGCAGGCTTTGAAGTAATCTTAAATTCCCGTTTCAGTTCTTCAGGGAATTCTGATGCCTCTCTTGGGTTTGATGCAGCTACTAAACAATCATCCACATACAAGGCCACAAATAGCCTTTGTGATCATTTCTCCCTAGCAAACACTACTTTGCTTGAAACCAAGTTTAACAAGGAAATTTACAAAACGTACATTCCAACATCAAGGTGCGTGCTTAAGTCCGTATAGACTTTTATTAAGATTACAAACTATATTAGTTCCATCACTATAACTTCAGGTTGTTGCATGTAGATTTCTTCGCCCAATTTTCCGTATAAAAATGCGGTTGATATATCAAATATCAAATTGAGTGAGTGTCTTCATTTGCTGCAACACTCAACAGTGCCTTAATAGTTCCTCGTTTTGCTACAGGGCTGAAAGTTTGATCATAGTCTTGTCCTTAGCGTTGAGAAAATCCTTTGATGACTAATCTGGCTTTACGTCTCTTAATAGTTCCATAAGGTTATTTTTTGAATTTATACACCCACTTTCAGGGTATATCCTTCCGGTTACTCGTTAATGTGTCCATTACCCAAGTTTCATTTTCTTGTAGAGATTTTATCTCACTGTTCATTGCACGCTGCCATTCTGTACTACGGCTACTCTGAATTGCTTCAGTGTACGAACTATGCTCTTCCACGTCAATTTCTTCACCAGCTGCAGTCATTATAAAGTCATTGAATCTTGACGGGGGTTGAAGCTTGGATCAATCTCGAAGACTTATTTCTGTAGCTGGAGTAATCACAATGTCTTCGTTTTCTTCAGTATGCTTTGAGGTATCTAAATCCTGTTTATCAATAATTTCTTCGGATTCGCTTTCACAATCTTAAATTGCTAGATCTTAATTTTTCTTCGGGACTATTGATTGTTCTTGGAATATAACATCCTTTGAACGGATTAGCTTATTTGTATCTTTTGACTAAATACTTACTGTCATATCCAATCAAAATGCCTTTGTATGCCTTTTTATCCATTTTATTTCTTCTTTGACAAGGGATATGCACAAAGCATTGACAACCTATAATGCGTAGGTGTTTTAAACCTGAATAATATTGAATCCACAGATCATACGGGGATTTCTCTTCAATACTTGATGCTGCTGTGTTCATCATCTCGGCCCATAAAGCCTGAGTAATCTCTTCACGTGCATGCATCATAGCATAATCTGCTTCAACTATTGTACGGTTATCTCTTTCACTGCAGCCATTTTGCTCTGGTGTATATGGCATCACCAGTCGCTGTTTGATTCCATTTCTTCTTAGAATTTCTTGAACAGTCTTACTATCGAACTCACCACCATTATCGCGAAGAATTTCCTTCACAGCATGTCCAGCAACTTTAGCCTCAGATAACATACGCTCCAGTCTAGATGGAACTTTGGATTTTTCTTCCATGAAGTAAATATAGCGAAAACGACTGTAGTCATTCTTGAACAGTACAAAGTAGCGATGACCTGTAAAAGATTGCCTAAATGGACCACAGGCATCCCTATGGATAAGTTCTCTTGGTTGAGTTTCTCGATCTCGGGTACTAAACTTGAGCCTATGGGCTTTACCATAGATACAGCCTTCACATAGCTCATTATTTAACTCAATCTCACGTCCAATAGTGGCTTTGGCGTGTATTTTATTCTGGTGACCTAATCTTTAATGGTACAATTGTAAAAGGTTGTAACTAAACATAGCATTCACATCAATTGACTTATTGGGAATTACGTTTCTCAAGGTAAGTTTAAAAAGTCTACCGTTTCGACTTCTAAAACCAACAAGTTTCACTTTACTATTTACTTTCAAGGTACATACCTTAGCTGTGGATGTAAATTCAAACAAAGGAAGTTTATCCTGAGCAGACAGAACAGAAAACAAACTCTTCTGTATATTAGGAACATACCACACTTCACATAGAGCTATTTTCTCCCAATGTCCATTGACAGACGCCTCTACTATAATTGTCCCTTTCCCTAGTGCACTTATAGGGTCTCCACTTGCTGTCACCACTATATGTTTCCCTGAAAACTTATCATGCGTTTCCAATAGGTCATATCGATTTGTCACATGAATTGTTGTATCAATATCCACAAACCAACTATCTCGATAACATTCAGTAAGTAATACACTTGTTGTGGTCATAAGTGTAGTGTCAACTGAATTATTAGAGCTAGCCGACTTGGGAGGTCTGCCCTCAGCTATCCATTTACTACAATTCTTAATCCTATGTACTATCTTATAACAGTAATGACACTTCATATTTATATCAGAAAATTTAGAGGTATTTGGCTTATCACTTGACTTAATAAAAAATGGTTGAGTAGATTGTTTATGTGCTTTTATAGCTAAAACTTCTTGGTTTGAACATTCCTTATCTTTATAAGCTAAAGCTCTCTCATTGGCACAAAACTGCCATGTGAGGTTATATAGTTTACGTTCATTTTTAGACATTAGCAACCAACTTGACTTAAATGAAAAATATTTTTCTGGTAAGGAGAGTATTCGAGTTGAATCACTTTCTGCAGAAACCAAATACAGCAATTTGCACAAACTCTGCCATAAACCTGGGATTAAACACACTGTTTAGCTAGAAACATACGCAAATAAACGTGTCTGGGCCCATAACCTGTTAAGTTTAGCCAACATAGAGTGTTAATAATCACAGAATTATTTAAGGGTACAGTTATTTCAAACCAAACTGTTCGACATCTTAGCTTTCGTGGTTAAGGTCAATTCATATATTTAACAAAAACAACACACACACAGTCAGGACATAGATAGTACAAAATATGAAATTGTTTTGTATCAAACCAAAGAGTAGACCTACATACTTATAAACAAGAATTCCAGCAAAAGAAATTATTATAATGTTTTCACGGATAATTTACATATTAATTATTAACTTCAACATATGCTGACTTCAGTTTAGTGTCCAACATGACCACCGGACTGAGTTTATGATTATGTTTTAGTTGCAGCCATGACCACGAGGTTTTATTGGTGTCTGGGGCTGGTAATGTTATCAACTCTGATTTATGCGGAGCGTCCTTTCTACATCAAGTGTCAGGACAGTACCGAGTGTGGAGTGGGACGATGCTGTTCCATAGGTAGGTGCAGAAAAATACTTTCTTCTTTCTTGGGTTTGGTTAGAATCAAATAAAATCTTTCATAAATACAGTAGTTTGCAATATCACTTAGCAATTAACATTTTTGTCTTACTACCCATCCAGGTAATAGATAGCTGTACTAATTACTCTGATGATTTAGGGATGAGGATGGTTAAATCTAAAGGAAATGCGTCTGTATGGAAATAGAGTGGTAAATCATTTAGGAATAACCACCCTCACCACACACAACTTGAATTTTAACCCTGATTTCCCCAAAATTGATAATACAAGCTATGGTGGGAGTGACACCTTAGAGCAGGGGTCTGGAAACTTTTTGGTTACAGATCAACTTATAAATTTCTCAAAGATCCTTCAATCACCCACCGTTTCTTCAATCTATTCTAGATCTTTTTTTCTATACATATTTTCTTTATTACTTAAATCCAATCTTCCCACCTTTAAATAAAAATTTAAAATAAATAAAATGCACATTTTTATAAAACTATTTAAATTTCTTAACACATAAGTGCTCAAGTTAATTTTGATCATACTCAAGTATTATTTGAAAGTACTTGATATATTTTGCGAATTTGAAATAATTAAAGATTGACTCTTATTGACGATGTAGTTTTATTATATAATCAACTGAAAATTGTTGTGAGATCAACCACTTGCCGATCCTTAACATAGATCATGTTATCACTTATCACCAAAGTGACTAATTCAACTTTGAAGTCATAAAATTAGATGATAGCGATGTAAATTTTCCTCTCCCAGGTAGAGCTAGAGTCATATGGGTGTGACTGTGGTCATGTTTTGCGGGAGGTGACGTGTATGCTGATTGATAACATCATATTTTGACGATCTATTTATTTTTAGAAGAACTTTGATTTTGTTTTACAAAAGATTTTGGTCTTTATTTTATAGTAACTGAGTTGCTGTTTCTGGATGAGGGTGTAATCTCGTGGTGAAAGCTGAACACTGTCAATTGTTCTCTTTCTTTTGTTTTTGTAAATTGTATAGTTGCTATATGGATAAAACATTTGTTTTTATAAGGAATCAGCCATCCTCCGTGCTAAATTGTTTTTATTCTCCTGGTAGTAGTGCGCGCTAAGTTATTGATTGGTTTCACATTCTACTAACTTTTGAGGTGTGAAGTCTCCTGTTTCCTGATTTGATGCTTACTTTATTTGAAACTTCTCCCCCCACCCCAAAAAGTAAACAAAAAAGTTTATATCTTGAGAAGGCCTCTCATTCACTCTTAACCAATGATATTCATACTATACTGGATGGAAATGAACACACCCCTCGCAAAGGACTAAAATGTGACGCTCAAGTTTGTCGTCTGCTGCATTGTGAGGGGACACATTTAACATTTTCTTTCAATATTCTTGTGTGAAAACATGTTTCTAAAGAAAGAAAAAAAAGTGTTATTGTTTGAAAATAGTGAAGTATTATACCACACTTGGCTGAAGAAACATTTATATTAAAGGATATATAATTCAGTTCTACAGGTAATATTGTACCAAAATGAATAAAATCTTCAATAGACTAAAATACGTAGCTATCACCCATGATGTTTACATTCTTCCAAGATTACAATGTAATTAAAGTTGGCTTTTAACTTGTATATTGGTTTCAGAAACCAAATGATATCGAAAGGTTGATAACTATAATGCAATAAGATACCTATCTTAAAACTTAATTACATTTGTTTGAATGACAAACTTTGTGTAGTAGGGCCTAGCTTTACATTCAAACAATTTTACTATATTACAATGTATTTAAAGTTGGCTTTTAGCTTGTATATTGCTTTCAGAAACAATTTGATATTGTGAGATAACTATAATGAAATAAGATTGCTAACAACTTGTTTACTTTGTTAAAATAACAAACTTGGTGTATAAGTCTTACGTTCAAATATCATTTAGGTTATAGGCTTGTTGAACTGATTACTATATTAACCTACATAACCTTATTTAAAGAAACAAGTCACGAGGGTTGAACGTAGTAATGCTCTTCAAACCTTTTATTAACATATCTATTTCATTTAACTAATCATACATTGATATATAATTATATTCATACAAATTAGCGAAAGTTGTCAAAATGCCACATTGCCTTATATGTGTGTAGGAGAGAAGGAGATATCCGAATACTCCCTTCTCTCTTACAAAATGGTATGCAGAGGACAGCTCAAAATTTCAGCCACAGATGGCCATCCAGTTATATTATAGGTATCAATGCTTCTACCTTACTGACATTACTGTGGGTTGTGGAGTAGCGTTCCTTTTGTCTTCTTGAATTTTAAATCTGCTGGAGTGCTAACACTTTAGGACTGAAAATGTAGATTGCAATTAATTTATGTATTTCTCCAAATCTGATCTAGGACTCGTTTACAATTTATAATTATTTTTTTATTAATCAGGGCAATGGAATAATTTCTAATATGTAAAGATTCTTTAGTTTAACTTGCAACCTAACCTTTTTTCAAATATAGATCTAATTTCCAGTTTTTGACAAAGATGTCTGGATTCCTTCAATATGGGTGATTGTATATTTTTTTATTTTCTCAAATGACTGCCACAATTGTCAGAAAACTATATTATTTGGGAGGGAAGGGGGCAAGGGGCATTGTTAGGTCATTGTTATTTCTCTCCTTTTTAAATAGGTTGGTCGGGTTATATATTATCTATTGGAGGTTGAAAGTTTCAAAATTTTGCTGAGAAGAGCTCAAGGAGTATGTGTAGTTCATGGAAGATTCAACTAAAAATTAAATCATTTCCATCTAATGAGTTCTCTAAGATATCATTGTTGTGATAATTTAAATGTAAATTGGGTCTAATAGACCTATGGTTGAAGCTTATCCGTTATCCACTTGTTTTGTAAACTAGGTAGCCTCCCTTTTAAGTCCTCCTTTTTTTCTGTAATGATGTTTAATGTTTATTCACAGCTCTCTGTGTATCTATGGACTAATTATTTTAACTGGTACCTAGGTTCAAAATATTCTACCTTAAAGAAAAAATTTATTATGTTTTATATTATCTGCGTATAACCCGAACGGGTAGTAAGATGTGGTGCTAATAATAATTTTATATTATCTAATTTTGGTTTTGTTTCTTCTTATACATTATTATCTTTAATTATTCACCTACTTAATATCTTTGTCATTATTTTAGCTAATTTATACTCTTAATGACTGTTAGCTATTTTGAAAGAAGTGTTGGTTAACATGAGTTTCCTTCCTCTCCCTTCCCCCTTACATGTGTTGCAGCGGGCAACAGGTACAGTGTCCCAGCCTGTGGGGCCCTACAGGAGGTTGGTGGAAGCTGCCGTCCCGACGGCCATCGCACCTACAATATGTCACTCACCTATCCTGACGGCGCCACGGTCAACTTCACCAACATCTACTATTTGTTCTGCGCGTGCGCACCGGGACTAGAATGCGACAGAGTGACATCGTCATGTCAGGAGGTGGACGAGCTTCTGGATGACAACTACTTGAGCCAATAAAATCCCAAGAAGAGTCTCAATTCATCACAGCTTGGAAGACCTCTTTTAAAACCAGTTTAATGACATTTTGGACTCCACGAACATTGTTATTCGCGATTATAAGTGTTAGATCCTCTAGGTAACATGTTGAACATTGAACAAAAACCTTTAAAAAGTAACAGATACTCTTTCTCTTATTGTTGCAGAGGATTTAAAAACATGTAAAATATATAAAAACTTGTATAACTAAGTAAATTGGAAGTTTAACAATATGCATCTCTGTCAGCTGTCACTAATGTGTGTTGTAATATTTGAAATTCATACCATATGCTTCATCGATCAATATTACATTAACAAATGTAACAGATTGGGGAGGAATAAGTCACATAATAAATACATCAAAATCCAATATATTTTTTAAAATCAATATTAAATATGTTTATTTTATTATTTTTTTAAATAAACTGACGCTGTAGCTCATTCTATCCTTTGTTGTACAATACTGAATCTGTTCTTTAAACACAAATAATAAGTCAATATTGTGTCACATTTCTCTATGAGACTCCATACTTACAAAGAATCATAACATGTAAAAAAGACGTGTAGTGGCAATTGTTATAAACCTGCAATGGCCACATTTTTGGGCGCAAACATTCCGACCAAGAGCTGATATCAACTGCGCCAACTTGATGATAGTGCAACCATTACACACAGTAGACAGACATTATGGCGTGTCTATCATTAGCTCTGTTTCTCATGAACTCTGGGACTAGAGCCACTGTGTAATTACCAGGGAACCAGCCCTTCTCTCCGTCACGAACACGTTCCCCCTGGTACCAGCCTACACAACAACAAACTAGATCAGTGTTCTACCAACACAAGTGAAGGGAGTTTATTGTTTATAACAAGGTTCGTGAATACTCAATACCCGCATATACTAATAGTAATCCATTAATTTATTAGTATAAAGGAAACACACAAAACAAGAGAACAAAAGTAAAGTAAAAAAAAAACTATAACGCAATATATAAAAACATAATGGAACCAGAACAGTGTTGTACAGTACTAAAAATTGGTACAGATTTGAATGTACCTTAGTATCTAATAGAGTTCACATTATATTATCTTTTAGGGCCTTGGCCATTCCTCACCATCAGAAGATTTGTTGATAACGTTGATAATATCGGACACCTCCAGACTCAACTCATCATTCTGCTTGGCCGTATACGACCATTTGACTACCACCTGTGGCCAGTCTTCTATTTTCTTTATGATCTGACTAGTCCTTTCGGGCTGGGGAGGGTTCAAGGCTTCCGTCCAACGATGGCGGTCAGACTCGCAGGTAAAGTAGATCAACTGGACCAAAATAAGATTCGTAAGGGTTTGTGTTATCAAAATACTGATGTTCGGAAAAGAGAAAGAGACATATCACGAGGCTTGCTCTTGTCTGGGTTGTTACATTCCTCACACTCGCATAATGTTGGAATTTATGGTCCCTCCATTTACTCAAGGCAAAGATTATTTGGAGAAAAAACATGGTTTTGTTTTAAAGGACCTGGAAAACTCCACCTTTTAAACACTATATTGTTGGGATCAATCGTCGAAAATCTCATAATTCAATCTTGCTAGCTAAAGGTTGTAAATAAGCTTAGTCAGTTTACCCTGAAAGGTAGCAGTATCACCTTATTACAGTGTTGCTTTATATTTTAAGGTGAGCCATAGTGGAACCAAGAAAAGTAAGGTTGTTACCTGTAAGGATGTCTATAAAATGTTTCCCCAATTCAGCCAGATAATTATTTGTATTTGAATTAATAGGCACATTTGTAGTTTGAAACATTCATTCAAGATTGATCCCTATGTTTCTTCGAGTATTATGAGACTGTTTGTGAATTAATTAACAATATCGTATTAAAACGGTTGAGTTTACCGAAGCACTTGAAGCGAGATTGTATTATATTGTATCAACATTACACTAAGCAAGGAAAGATACAGAAACAAATATTTTAAAAGATGTTGGAAAAACGTTCATTTGCATGCATATGCTACATCGAGTCGCACCCACTTGTCGAAGTCATAATAGTGACTACATTGACTGTCGCAATCTTACTATTAAGTCAGAAATGTTGGAAGGAGATGAATATGATCCATCTCTTGCATTGTAACACCTTGCGTTCAGTCAATAAGAAACAAATATGATTGAATTACTAAAATCAGTTAAAATCAATATTTATTCAATCTAGGATAATAGTTCATGGAAATGTATATTGCCAATCTTGAATCAATAGTACAGTATTACGATTTGATTCTTCAAAATGAACAGATAATAATTGTTGGGAAAAAAAAATCAAGAAAAGCTATTATATGAATAGTATTAATTATAATAAATTATTCCTGTGATTAAGAAAGACCAACAAAATATGTTAAAATAGACATTTCATTCTCTTAGATTGAATTTAGAGTTAGTTCCAAACTTGGATGGTGTAATGATATTGGTTTGGATTACTATAAATTATGTAAAAAGTCATGGATGAAGGTAATTTTTATTTAAAATAACATATGTAGAATATCCTTTTAAGATTCATCCATGAAGAAACACGCAGATTTTAGAAATAATGGGAAAAAGATTTCACCACTAAAATAGATTTTTTATACAATATTTACTGTTAAAAGAACAACTGCGCTATTTTCTGTTAAAAGGAACAATCCCCCGCAGTACTTGGCAAAGACGTCAATTCCCTATACCAATAAGAAGCTAGCCTTCACAAAACCTGTCACCAGGACTCTTTCTATTAGTTTTTACACTATTGACGAGGGGAGAAAGATGCAAGGGGTATGTCATATATAAGCCGTTGTGCGTATGTTTAAGGCAACTCCACCTACACACAAGTCACACAAATCTAGCACTGGCAGTCACAGTCTAACACAGTATAAAATAACTTACATTAATATCACAAGTGTGCAGTAGTATAAAGCATTTAATTGGAGTTTGTATAAGTGATTAACAGATGTCATTTAAATAAACCGTGTGTGAATAAACAGCCATCAATCTTTCTTACATTTATTAATTATACCGTTCTAATTAGTGCTCGACCACAGAGCTATATACAGCTGGTTAAACGGTATCTTTTCCGGACAGTGATGATAGGCGCTCGACCACGGAGCTATAGACAACCTAAACATCATCACAGCTTTATTATATCAGGGAATTAATCCGTACTGTTTCAATCGACGCCCAAAGCGGGGCGATTGATTCCATAGTGTTACAATGGTTGGACAGAACTCTGGTGTGATGTCAGGTTCAATTTCACCCAGGTAGAAATGGTGCTTGTTCACAAAAGTATAAGTCCAATTTTGAAATAAACATTTTTTCCATAGGATGTTTATCTTCTTTAATAAAAATAGTTCCAGGTTTTCCTTGGATTCTGGGCTTTCATTTTCTGTAGCACATTCCTAATTGTGTAAATTATTAGACACTTATTATTATTATTATTATTAGCACCGCGTCTTACTACCCGTTCGGATTATACGCACTTACGCTAATGTGTAATGTTAGGATGATTGTGAGATGAAATGGAGGACCTACAGTTTAACGTGGAATCCGAACCACGGTGGAGGCCTTGCATTCCCAACATTCACAAGATGTCTTGTCAGAGGTGAAGGAAGGGTTTGGTAAATCAGATAAATCTATGCCGGGACCGAGGATTGAACCCCGGCCGCCAGCACAGAAGTCTGACACCTTACCCCTAGACCGCCAGGTCACCTATTATACACTAAATTTTCCATAAAGGTGGAGTGGTATTAGTTCACTGCTCCATCTTACTACTGTATTACAACATTTTTTTTTATAATTTGAAAATATTCTGTATTGTCTTCTTAGAACAAAGTTTTGTCCATGTTGTGTTCTAAAAGCGACAGATAGTCCAAAGTTCAACCACTAGGGTCTTATAAAGAGAATTTCAAAAGTTAAATAAATTAAAAATACAGAAATAATTTAAAATTTCCTAACGACAAATAAATTTAATTACATATTATTTTACAAGTGAGTGAATTAAACTGTATATTTTCACTATTTATATGACATTATTTGAACCATGTAGTATGAGACTACTTCCAGATATCTCAGGAAATAAATAATTATAACATTTAACTCACAAAGCGAGTCTTAGAGAAAACCAAGAATAACAATTCAAATTGGTTTCATCGCCCAGTAAAAAAAATTTGAAGTTTAATAATAAATAAATAAACAAATAAAGAGGAAGGGGAATAATGTTAAAATCTTATACATGCTTTAGAAAGGAACCAAGATCTCTTTGACATAAAGTCGGTCTTCCTTACTCCTCAAATTGAACAACTAAAAGTTTAAATCCTTACTTTGGATATCTTTTGGTTGCTGAGCAGTGTTAATAGCATGCAGAATCCTGCAGAAAATTTGTCTGGAAGGTGAAGTAACGTCTCTGTGTTCATCAGTCTCACATTCTCTCGAGTGCAATGGTCTAACAGTAGGTACCGCTCAGCGTGCTGGGGGAACAACCTGGAATCACAAACAATGGCTCTTGTATGTATATATAACTGGATAAACCTATAATCAATACTAGATGAAATCAAGGTAACTACCTTCGAAAAAAATATGTAGAGGTGGTATTATATAAACAATTTATCATGAACTATCAAGTAGGTTCTAGCTATAACAAAGTCTGAGACTTAGGGCCATTAGGTGAACCTAGTCGGTCACCTAAGACACAAAGGTCTCAGGACACAGACAAGTTATGCACCAAACATACAACCTCCAGGTTATTGGGCGAACTTGAGTCCTTAAACACGAGGATCGTTATGTACAGTCCTAAGTGACAAAATCGCTATAAGGCAAACATTTTTGAAAACAGCTTGCATTAAAGATGGTTTTACCGGGGAACAGATAAAAATTTCCTTCTAGTGTTGAACTACCTCTTGAGAGTAGTGGTGCAAGCGACCATTGCCTTGTTGCACCGACTTCGACAGCGGATAGGTTAATAGATATTCCAGGACTTCCCGAAAATGGTTCATAACATTAAAATCAACTCATAGGAAGGAAGTATTCCAAAAAGGATTAAGGATCCCATCTAAGTAATAAGAAAAATACACAAATAGGGCAATTTATTTGACATTAAAAACAGTTTAACTGCAGTAAATACAAAAATATATACAGAGTGAGCAGATTGAAGTGATGTCCTTCCTTGTACATTCATAGTCTGTAGACCAATAATAGGTAACAATTATGCGAAAGCCACTAAATAAGTGAGCAATTACTCCATTTATCTGGAATCAGATTTGCTCTAAGCATTTCTTGGCAGCCTCAGCAATTAGTTTTATTTTGAGAGATAAATTAGTAGTTAAATAAACTTGACACAATAACTATGATAAAAATAGGACTATATAACTGTGCGAACTCAATAGTATCAGCCCTCAGTGGTAGTTGAAATATTCTTAAATGGGTAAATTGCCAACAGGCAAGCCCTCAAAGATTATACAGACTATCCCACCAACAAATAAGGTCGTAAAGATCCGCAAAAGGAACCTAATTTAAAACTCGAGTAGAGTCCTATGTGGGCACCATAACCAAGCTATCTATTTAACTGCATTCCTATACTGGGACCTTAACTAGAAAAATAACCTGTGCAGACCAAGCGACCATCACTTTGCCTGGACAGTATAAAACTCCCCCCCCCCCCCCNCCCCCCCCATAAACCACTTGGGAATAATACCTGAACCAACCTACATGCAACAAATCGTTCAGTTAGTTTGTAACAAAAGGATGGCACAAAGGCCATATTCCAAAACTATTCACATTTTAATTGACAATGACTTAGTAATGCCTTTCACAATAAATTAAATCATATATTAACTATAAGAAACCTAACTTATTATTATTCTAATTAAGAAGAATAAGTACAACTGGAGGAAGTAGCCCTTCCCTACATATAATAAATTAATATATGAATGCCAACATTTTAATGTCTCTCGTCCTAGTTAGCGACCCTATTCCTATGGCACCTGACATGGATATGACGCCTAGGGCACTTCTTCTGGCAAGATGACCGATAAACCCTAACTGGTTGATCTGACGTTGCTCGATGACGAATTTATATTGAAGAGTGGATGCAGACAATGGAGGGGAAGGTAGGAGAAGTATTTAAAATAGTCCAAAGCTATGTTCTCTTGGTGGGAGTTGAACATGTGACGTTAAGTTCTGCAAGTTGATCGCTGGCCTCAGTGTAAGTTTTGTGATTCTTGACGTGAGCTGGTCTTGGTTGAAAGTAGGCGTGGCCTGGTTTAATGGGATACGAGAACACAGTACTACTTTCACAAAGGATAGATTGTGGTGGGTACACATATTGCTTGTAGCTGTATAACAGAGCCAGACGTAGAGTAATAAATATCAGGTGTATTAATGAATTGTTCTTGTGTTGGACTAAAAGTAGTTTTAGTCTGGGACACTGTCAATAAACCAGCTTTCATAAAGCAAGGTTCAGGAAGTGGCCCAGCCTCCTTCCCACAACCTGACCCCCAAAATGAGCTTACTCAAACTGCAAATTACAAATAAAACATAGAATACAGTTGTCCTTTTCATTCAATCGATTGTTTACAAACTGTTTAGTTGTAAGCCATATTCAAATAGCATTGACTAGCTAGGTACTTGTCTGAAAAAGTTTGTTCATTGAAAAGGGGTAAGGGCGTGAGTTGAGGGGGTGCGGGATTGCTGGTACCTAGACTATTGGGTTTGGACTGCCTTCCCTTGTAACTTTCTCTCTAGTTTGTAGCCTTTAAAACTAACAATTTGAAAGTGATTTGTTTGACTTGGAAGTGCCATTAGGACTGTAACCAGCACTCTCCAGTGCCTAAGGACTCAACCTGGCTCAAGGAATGCAGCGAATCTCCCGTAAGGTTGATTGTCTGGTATAGTATGTGTCCCAGGGGCACATTCCAACAAAGTGTAATGCTTTTGATGCTAAAAAAATATCATTTAAATTAAATAAAGAAATAACTTCTAAATATTTTACCTAATATTAATAGGATATTTAAAAACAAGATCGATGAGCAACATAATCATTTTTATGGTTTTGACATTTGGTCTCACGTTGTGAGCAAATCACTTTGATATTTAATTAAAAGCCTCCAAAAATACTAAAAGGAAAGGAAGAAGGGGTACAATTTTTGCACCCATTTACTGAGTGGTGAAGCGGGTCACAAATTAATTATTTTTCATTTATTTAATTTTTTTCTTTTTTTTCTCTCTGTTTTTTGGCACCTTATTATTATTGTTTCCCATCATGCTGGGGGTGCGGTATTTTTATATTTATAGAATACAAGTGAGGTGAATATTTTAAGTCTCGCCTAGGGCGCATGAAATTCTTGCATTGGCTCTGCCCACACAGCTAAAACATTAATTTAATTATTGATTATAGTTTGAAACTCATATTATGTAAAGTATATTTGGGTAATCAGTCTTAAGTAATTATATGATCTATGCACCTAGAGATGATTTGTTTCTTAGGTTAATTACATTGATAATCCTTTACAAATTTCTTAAATTTGTCAGTAGCCTTAGCTTAATAGAAAATGCGTCTTCTCATTGACCTAAGGGCTAGAGTTAAAATTTCTAGCATGGCCAAAAACCGTGTTATTGGTGAAATTGAATCTTCCCCATTCATAGTGATGAAATGACGTCCGGTAGACTAGGGAAAGCGCACATAAATACCCCACATAGGCCTAATAATAATATTGTACTTTTTGTCCCGTGGCATGGAAAAGATAACGAATGACTGTGACTTTCTAGCTATAATGAAAATTGAAATGTTCACACCCTAGCTGTTTATCATTATTATATCTTTCCCTTTCACAACATATTCAAAAACCAAAATAAAGGCATACAAAACAACATTTTTGTTTTGTATTGCATACTTCCAACATTACTGGACATTTTAAGACAAAAAATAGTGGCATATACTAAACTATGGTGCCATGAAACAGATAACTGAGACTGTATCTCCAGGTCAGGGACTGCACACAAATTTTGAGCTATACTACAGTAAAACAATAGCATCTAGTCATCTCACCTCCTCTTCCTGGCAAGGAACAGCATGTCGTTGAAAATAAATACATAAATGGACCTAGAGTTGAAATACTCCGGCTTGAGCTCGGTCAGTTTCCCCTTCTTGACAAGCCACCGACTGCTGGAGTATAAGGGCATTGTCTTGATCCCGCGATCGAACTTGAGGTGCTTGCTCAGCTGCATAAGCTCTTCCATCCTCTCCACCGACCTCACGCCCTCATTACAGTCATGGACAACCTGAATGGACGTTATTGTATGTTTAGAACATGTTTTACAAGCATTCCTTCTCCCCCTCCTTGTGCTCCATAAGAACAGAAATAATGATGAGCAGTTAGCACATCTGTCTATCAAAGTCATAAACACCAATTTCTATAGTTCCATCAGCTTATTTGAAAATTCCTGAAAACCCTTATGTGTCTAAGCTCGAAAACCTCTTGTAAGAGTAAGCCTATATTGCCGCATTTCTCTAGTTTTGTTGGCATAAATGTGAAGTTTAGTCAAAAGCTTCAGTTCAAATGTTTTATCTTCACTTTTAGCTTGGTACTGAAACTACGAGTGTTAAAAAGTTTTCTTCAATCAATATTCTCTTAAAAGTATGGCCGTATACAGATTTATTTCCCATTGTAAATGTGTATAATATTTATTTTGAAACAAACATGCATCAGGATTTTTGGAAGGTTTTACATTGTTAATAGACTGCACAAATTGTAAATATATTTCATTTAGGGTTATATTTAGTACTAGCAGAAATACCCGATGTTGTCTGGGATAAGGTTTCTTTTCTTATCTTCAAACAATCAGAAACATCTTTGTTTTATTGCACCCGGTTTTTAGTTGATTTTTAAAAAATTATCAAAAGGGTAAAATTCCGGCTTCAAGGCACATTTGTGCAAATGGGCTGATAATTTTAAAATTTCAGACCTCTACATGTGATAGAACTCATGACAGACAGACATACAAATAAACATTTTATTTTATTGATATGGATATATTTTTAAAAATAGCTATCAAGGAGAAAACGAGAAATGTATTGTATCTGTGCCATATAATGGGCATTTGTTAAATACTATGCTAACTTTTTCCCCGCAGCTTCACTCACGTTAATCTCAGTTTTAAAAACATGTTTAATTTAACAATAATGTTTCTAATCCAAGAATTTTTAATTTCCCGCACAGAGAAGTAATCATGCAACGTAATAGGTAGAAATTACCATGACAGAAATTTTGGAGTTAATAAAATATGTATCTTCAGAATAAAAAATAATAATTTGGTGTAATTACTTATATTTTAATATTATTAACACGGAATATTTGTATTATTATTATTAGCACCGCGTCTTACTACCCGTTCAGGTTATACGCACTTACGCTAATGTGTAATTGTAGGGTGATTGTGAGATGAAATAAAGGTCCTACAGTTAACGTGGAATCCGAACCACGGTAGAGGCCTGGCATACCTCACATTCACAAGATGTCTTGTCAGAGGTGAAGGAAGGGTTTGGTAATCAGATAAATCTTTGCCGGGACCGAGGATTGAACCCCGGCCGCCAGTATAGAAGTCTGACACCTTACCCCTAAATCGCCAGGTCACCAATATTTGTATTAGTTGGGAAAAGTAAAGTAACAAAGTTTAAGGCAAGGCCACTTTGTAAATGACGGTGGTTTTATCATCAGGCGCGAGCATTTAAAGGTTGTTTTTAGTACTATCATGGAGACACACTATGCTTAGTTGTCGATGTGGGAAACACTTGCCACGAAGATCAGCACCTGCCACCTCCAGAGTTTGTCCTTGTGCTGTGTTGATGATCATCACATGGGAATTCTTGATTGTAAACTATATGTAGCTACACTGGAAGGGTTGGTCTGATGGAATCAAGGGTATTCTTGGTATCACAACCCACTTCCCGTATTGCAACCTGTCATGACCGCCACCTCTATTATAAAGCAGAGTGTTTAGCTGTAAGCGGGTCACATTACACCGTTTAGGTGGGTTCAACTTACGCAGCAAAATGATGGGTGCTCAAATTTTAATTGAAGGGTGAGTAAACTGAATAGACTAAGGGAATTAAAAAATCAAACAGGGTAGTGCTTATGAACATGTAAGTGCACGATGGCCCTTTGAACTGGTTTAAAATACAGTCATTAATTTTACCAGGCGATTCATTTTTGGAGTTATATATCCTGGAGCCAAGAAAGAAACCTTGTTTTGCAAAAGACGTATATTGGCATAGATAAAATAGACAAATTCCTGGACAACCTTGAACGCTTGGGAGCTATTCAAGGACACCTTGCTTCCATGCCCTGTGAAGACTCTATTGCTAAGTTTCAGCAATATATCGACAAATAAGTCTAGTTTCTTTTTTCTTCGCACAGATGGATGCGCATGTTGGTTGACAGGGGAAATTTCACAATGTCTGAGCATTTGTAGGCTCTATTTGGACAGGCTTTGACCTCGTCAGCTCTAGTGACTTTTGGAATTACCGGTAGAGTTTGTCAAAGTCTCCTGAGAACAATGAGGTGATGCCTCCTATGAGCACACTATTGCTTTTGAGCTCTCTCAAAGTAAAGTTCTATCTAAATCTTCAATTGAGGTCCTATGTGACATTATACTCACATTACATAATATTAGAGGTCAGTTTTGCAGTAATTTTGATGTGAAACTTTGCTTCTATTTGTCACACACTGGAATTTGGTCACTAGAAAAATATAAAAATAATTTAAATGTCACCTTCGCTGTTCTTCATTTATAACAAAGTAGCGTCTATACCTTATGACACCAATGCAAAGGCAACACATCCCTCAAACCCGAGTTTAGCCAACCTTTATGTGTAAGGTATGTTGTTAGATGTTCAATAAAAGCTTGTTTATATTCAAAGTTTGTGATAGGAATAGGTCGGTTGTTTGTCGTTTTTCTAAAATAGTTTCTATAAAATATAAATCTATACAAATTGTCCTTCCCGCTCTTGTGTCAAAGAATGCTTACAATTTGGTTGAGTTCACCCTAACCAGCATTAAAAACATCTTCAATGAAGTCCAAATTGTATATCGATTGCTCTGTTCTTATTATATCTTCAATATATCTTCAATATTTTTCACGGGCTTTCCCTGTGAGGAGCCAAAGTGCTAAAGGATCTGTCATGTGAAAAATATCTATATGATGGAGAGAAATTACACCGGTTAGCAGCCATTTTGCATCTGGTGTGTGATACATCAATTAACATGTATGTTTGGTTGTTGAATCTGAATCTGCCTTCGGAAATGCTCTATCATGTAAGGTAAGATATTTTAGATTGTTGTATTTATTTTTTTAGATTTTTGTGTTCTCTTTTTTTTTATGAATTATAACTGATTATGCTGGTTGCACTCTATATTTGGATGCAATATATGATGGAAGAAGTTCTAAAAAATAGTCACTAAATGGCAGGACAATTTAGTTGAGTGGGAATGGTACTACCACTGGCCGTTAGAGGTAACTCAGCTTGCCATGTTATCTCTGCTGTTTAGTGCATGTTGAAACTTGGATGGTATTAGTCACTTTGTATATTTATCTTTATTGATACGTTACACTAGCCCTATGGCTTCTTTGGTGCTGACTGACAGCTGAAAGCTTTGAAAAGTTACCAGACCAAATTATGTATCCCTACGCCGAACCATATGATCTTCAAAAACATGTGTTTCGCAGCTGACACTTCTGATGACCAAAATTTAGGTATATACCTAAACCAAAGAAGCCATGGGGCTACTGTAGTTTGTGTTATTGTGTGTTTTTGCTTTTCCTGTGTGAACTAGTGAGACTTTTGATATCTTTAGGTTATAGTTAGTACAGTGTTCTTAACATAATGGCAATTACTAAACTTCACGGTTGTGTAAACCACCCCAATAACTTTTGTTATGTATGTGGTATGTTCCCTCCAAAAACCCAAAGAAAGCCAATCACTGAATTAGTTAGGAAGGCTTATAAACTGTACTTTGATTGTGCTTTTGGAGATCAGGATATACCCTTTGCAACTAATATAGCTTTCATAGCCTGCACAGCTACCCTTATATAATGGATGAAAGGCAACCACCGAGCCATGCCGTTTGTTGTTCCAATGGTTTGGTGCAAGCCAAAAGATCATATGGACTGTTATTGAAGAAGGAGAGCGACATTGAGCCGCGTTCCCAAATAACACATATGTTATTCGGGCGTACAGTATCTGCCAGGCTGAGGACATCATCCTTAATTATTCCTGGGGGTTCTTCAACAGATACACCCTGCTTTCAGCACTGTAATTTTTTAATTTTCCAATCATTATATGTAGCAGCCTCATTGTAAACAAGCTCTTTACAAAGGAATCTTCAGCGCACAGTTTGAAAAAGGTTGTTAATGGTGTGCCATAGGGGTTGTTAGTGACGACAGTGGCAATACTTGTAAAATATACACATTGTCTATTTTCAAGATGGACAGATAAAAGCATAACACCCTGAATAATGCCAATGGAAATTGTTCCACCTCATTGGTTAAATTAATACTAGGTGTCACTTGATCACTACCCTTATTGATTTACTTACATACTTAATGAATTTTGTGAAACTGCACAGCTCTACATAAATTTGGGAATAAAATACTCTCAACAGGACGAGGTTTTGTAAGACCATCCTACCCACAGGAACAGATCATGGCTGAGCGCCCTCCATCATCAGGATGCCATCTACGGTATTTGGAATAACCATCACGTCCATCGACATAGATCTTTGAAAGCTCTTTGGATGATTTTTATTGCATGTATGAAAACTATAAATTCAAAAGTATAAATGAACCGCGTGCCATATGTTTAGTTACAATTTTATGCAGTTGTAGGATGGTGTTTGGACCCGAAGTCTATGAAATTATCACCAAATCTATATCGTCGGGTTTGATTTTTTCCTGAATTCACAACAATAGCTACACATGTGGTAGTTCTCACTTTTGCCACTCCATACTCTACTTCATTGCAATCAGTTATTCCATAAAATAATATTAGGAAACGGACATACATGCCGACACTTTGTTTTATAAGTAGTAGAGATACTGTATGATCGAATAAAGTCTAGCTTAAAACAAGATTTGTTGACTGCTGAAGACGGGAAGATCGAGGTTTGATCCCGGTCAGGTGAACTGAAGGTGGTTTTTCCTAAATGGGCCTCCACTCTCCCTCCACGCAAATATGGGTGCACTTCCTCTACATTCAAAACTTTTTTAATCCCTAACACATTAGTGTAATAATTACATAGGCGTATAACCCAAACGGGTAGTAAGACACGGTGCTAAAACAATATACAATATTTACAATTCAGGCGTCCTCTAAACAAAACTGCCGAGGGTTAGAAGAACAATCAACGGTGTTATTACCTTGTTGAGCAGGTGCAATGCCTTCTTACTGTCTTCATATTCTTCATCATCTCGCTCCATGTAATTGAGAACTGCTCCGATCAAAAGCTGAAGTTTTGTGATCCTTTGCATAGGGACCAGGAGGAAGGACTGAAGATTGAGTCCTTGGCACACAGGACTACTTTCCAGGGAAGACAAAGTCTGAGCGAAAACACCTGGCTGGCGAATCCTGCCAACATTACACCAATAATCCCTTGAACAGTAGTAAATCAAATAACCTTATAATATTTTTTGCCCAATCATATCAAGAAAGTTTGTTCGTAAAGTTTTAGTGGACATCTACAATAATTACTTGTATTACATATATAACATATGTTTAAACTAATCACCAAATTCGCAGATGATTGGCACCACACTAGTGGCAAAAGGAATCAACCTTATACTCACAGTATATTAACACGCTAACAGGCCAAGATATGACCAAGTACGAAGTGATATCGACACAGAAGCAAACCAAGTACAAAGGAATCCAGACACGGAAATAGACCATGATAATGACCAAGTACAAAGGAATACAGATACAGAAATAGACCAAGATAATGACCAAGTGCTAAGTGATATTGGCACAGAAGCAAACCAAGTACAAAGGTATATTGACACAAAACTAGGCCAAGATATAACTAAGTACAAAGCAATATTGACACAGAAACAGGTCAAGATACTTCCAAGTTACCTGGCCGGGAGAACGTTCTCCAGGTATTTTAATGTACCAAGTCGCTCACTCACTTCCCCAACAGCGTACTCACGCAAAGTTGAGGTGGGCCGATGTTGCTGTAGGCTGTTGATGAGATGTTAAATTACTCAGGGATAACATTTAGCAAGCAGAATCATCTTTACTTGTGATCTTTATTAAGGCTGCCAACGTATAGTTTTAAGCTCATACTTTACAGGATTAATAACATAAAATACCATCACGCTGATCGACTTTTGTGAAGTTGGCTTTATAATGTTAAACCTTGTATCCAACAAATAAACACAGATGGCATCACCGAGATAAGTCTAGTGTAATCTTATGTCATATATAATTTCAAGATGGTAAAAGTAGTGCTCCTGATTTACGCTTGATACTTAAAGGCTTAAGAACATTTGAGAAAATGGTATTGGAGAGCAAGGCTGTTGCAAGTCAAAATTTTAGCAACTGCAGCAGGCAGAGAAAACTTACATACAATAAATTATCCTAGATGATTTCTCATAATTATTTTTATGGTAATTAAGGGCAGAGATTAAATACAATTCATTCACGACCTAAGTTTACCTGGATGACAGCTCGAAATGTTACTAGAAGTAATCCCTAATATATCACTACGCCAACAGCTGACACCTATCACTTTGGATGACTGTAATAAAAACAGGTGGTAATATATTAATGTAATAGTTAACAACAGTAATTTAGGCCAATATTATTTATATATTTATTTGAGGACAGACAAAACGTTTATTATCGTTTTATTCCACTCAAAAAAAATATTCGCACCACTTTCACAAAAACTTCTAACGAACATAACTTCAGAACGGCGACTGATGAATTTAAACCATATGGTTGAACATGACGGTAAACAAGTTGTTTACAATGATTTTTCCAAAATAAGATAAAATAATCAAAAAATCATTTATTGTATGTAAACAAAATGACAACAATTTTCTCTTTTCCAAGTAAATACGATGCTTGTATTAAAAGGTATTGATGTGTGTAGTATATTACACAAAATCAATAACGTTCCAAAATGAAAAATAAGTAATTTTAATTAATTTTAAAATATTGTTTCAAGGTGGATAGAAAGAAATTATTTAAAAAAATGAAATAGTATGAGAAAACTTCAGTTTTCTTTATTTTAAATGTAATATATAACAGGTAATTAAAGATCTTTACATTTATAACAAAACAGTGATCTTTTACAAGTGTTGGCGACACAAAACTTAAACATATGCTTTTCGAACTGTCATCCAGGTAAAAACCTATCGTGAACAGTCTGTACTGAGTCCTATATCTTATATATAAAATTCTCGTGTCACAATGTTCGTTCCCGTACTCCTCCGAAACGGCTTGACCGATTCTCATGAAATTTTGTGAGCATATTCAGTAGGTCTGAGAATCGGCCAACATCTATTTTTCATACCCCTTAGTGATAAGGGTTGTCCACCCTTAACATTTTTCTATAATTTTTAGACATTTTTTTAATATCTTTATATAATTCTTATACCAGTGTGTAACGGGCAGCGTGGGGGG